>JAYMSW010004757.1:0-10683 GCA_036897725.1 Erodium texanum | reverse complement strand
GCAGCCATGGAGTACCTTTAATTATCGTGTCCCCCAAGCAATTCTTACTGCGAGCACCCGTGCGAATGAGACTCTGGGCCGAGAGTAAGCTCCTCCAACTGTAGCTGGGATTGTGTCCTATAGAGGCTTCCAAGAAATTCGAATTAGGGAAGTATCTAGCTTTGAGAATACAAGCTGCTAGACTACTATCCCGAGTCAGAAGAGTCCAAGCCTGTTTGCCGAGAAGTGCAGCGTTAAAATCAACCAGGTTTCGAAACCCGAGTCCTCCCGCATCCTTAGAAACACACAAACTTGACCAAGACTTCCAGAATATGCCTTTCTTCTCCTCTCCCTGTCCTTTCCACCAGAAACGAGATAACGCTCGCTCTATATCGTCAATAATGTTTCCTGGAAGTCTGAACACCCCCATGGCGTATGAGGGAATAGATTGTATAACAGACTTGATCAAAGTTCCTTTTCCAGCTCGTGACAGTAGTAAACCCTCCTAGGACTGTATTCTTTTCAGAACCTTGTTCAGTATTACCTGTAAACCCGCTCGTTTGCTTCTACCCAGTAAGTTAGGTAGTCCCAGATAAATGGAAGCCTCTGAGGCCTCCTGGATCTCTAGAACTCTACAACATGTGGACCTATCTCCTGTATTAGTGTTAGGGCTGAAAAAAATAAAGGACTTATCTTTGTTAACAACTTGCCCTGACATAAGCTCGTAAAGATTAAGGATTGTCTTCATATGTATAGCTTCCTGTTCTGATGCACGACAGAAAAGATAGCAGTCATCAGCAAAAAACACATGAGTTATACTCGGTGCACTTCTCGATACCTTACAACCATGAATCCGGTCATTAGCTTCGTACAAATCCAATAACCTGGAGAGTCCCTCGGTACAAAATAGAAAGAGGTAGAGTGAAAGAGGGTCCCCCTGCCTCAGGCCCCGGCCAGGGGTAATTGGACCTATCTCGCGTCCTCCTGAGCTGATAACATAAGAAACTGTGGAGATGCAGTGTCTGATCGTGTCAAGCCATGGATCTGAGAAACCAAGTTTGCTCATAAAACTAAGTAGGAAAGTCCATTCCACACGATCATAAGCCTTGCTCATGTCAATCTTGATAGCCATGTATCCCACCTTCCCCTGCTTCCGTAACTTCAAGAAATGTATGATCTCGAAAGCAATGAGAACGTTGTCATAAATAGATCTCCCCGGGACAAAAGCATTCTGCTTCTCGAATATTAAACCAGTCATCAGAGGTTTTAGGCAATTAGCAATAACTTTGGTGATTATTTTGAACACCACATTACATAGTGCAATAGGGTGGAGATCCGCCATACTTTGAGGGTTAACTTTCTTTGGAATGAGAACGAGTATAGTTTCATTTAAGTGATCTGAAATAAGACCACCAGCCATAATATGAGCTACACACTTCCATACATCTTTCCCAACTACATCCCAGAAATGTTGAAAGAAAAAAGGATTAAGGCCATCCGGGCCCGGAGCCTTATCAGGCCCCATACAAAAAACAGTTGTACGGACTTCTTCTAAGGTGACTGGGGCTTCCAAAACTTGTTTCTGACTTTGCGTTAGGAGTGGGTTGACCAGAAACTGTATATCGGCACGGGGGACAGCTTGTGACGTGAATAAGTTCACATAGTACCCGTGCATCAGATCTTCTAAACCGGTCCCCCAAGTAACCATATTCCCATCCTCATTTCGGAGCTGTGAGATGTTATTAATCCGCCTGCGATTTTTGGTAGAGGCGTGAAAGAATTTGGTATTCTGATCTCTTGCCTGGAGCCAATGTTGTTTGGCCCGTTGCTTCCAAAACCTTTCCTTGATCAGCAACGCTGCTACATACTGTTTTTGGATTGCTTCCCGTCTATGGACACCAGCTCTATCTGTTCTGTGATTGAGGTACGCAATTTGCTTCATTCACCCTTTAATCTTAACTGAGTTTTCATCATAAATCTTCCTTCCCCACTCTCCCAAAGATAAACCCAGCTTCTAGATCTTCGTTCGGATCGGCTCAGCCTGATTGGCTAACCATACTTCTTGCACCACGTGCCCGCACTCTGGATTTTCGGTCCAAATGTTCTCGAACCTGAAGCGCCCTCGTCTCTTACATTGCATAGCCCCCGAAAGTTCCATTAGGATGGGCATGTGATCAGACGTAGATATACCCATGTTAGTCAACTTGGTCTCAGGGAAAGACCTTAGGAAGCTCTTTGAAACGATCCCTCTATCAAGGCGACATCTGATCCAGTTGTTCGTGGTTTTACCCCGATCCCACGTGTATTGTAGTCCATGCAGAGGCATGTCATGCAGACCTAAAGTAGAGACAACTTCTCGAAAATCCGAGATAAGTTCGGGGGGATACGGGTTACCTCCTTGTTTCTCGCTTGGGTGAAGAATGCCATTAAAATCTCCCATCAGTACCCAATCTTGGGTACCCTCTTGAGCTAGCCGCTGCAAAGTGTCTCAAGTATGATGTCTGTGTTCTCGATCGGCTTCCCCATAGATACCTGAGAGTCGGAATCCCTTGCCAGACTCCATCACCACATTACAGTCAATATGATATTTGGAGAAGCTTCGAATTGTTACTGAAGCATGTTCATCCCAAAATAGAGCCAATCCCCCACTTCTTCCCTGGGCTTCGACACACAAACATCCTTTCATCTTCAGTTGTAGACGAACCACCTCCACTCACTTCTTTTTACGTAGTGTCTCACAGAGAAACACTAGGTTGGGTCTCTTAGGAATCACTGATTCCTTTAGGTGTCGAACTGCAAGCGGGTTCCCAAGCCCCCTACAGTTCCAAGTACATACGATCATTGGTCTTGGCAACCCTCGCCACTTCATTTGTAATTTCCCTGAGAGCAGATGCAGCACCAAACTTTTCAGGGGTCACGTTATCACTCAACTTCCTCTTCCCAGTCGCCACCACCTCCCAATTCTCCTCATTCTCAGTTCGACCATGTTGGCGAGCTAGATGTCGCCATTTCCTAACACCTGTTTTCTTGGTCATAGCCCTGCCATCCTCTTCTTCATTACCGGGATCTGATATTGCTATATCTGTCACTATGGCTTGATTCCCTTTTTCAGTCTCACCTGCCAACGGAGTAGGGTAGTTGTTCGGACTCTGTTGCAGGTTCTCTGTGCTCTTCCGGCCTGCCTGCTGGTCACTGATGGCATGCACCACCGTCGATAGTGCCTTGCTCATTGGTACTAAAGTGGCGATGAGCTTCCCCGTGCCGTCTCTAGCCGTCCTCTTGATAGGACCATCATATGGGATTTCCAGCGGTGGGTCATCTGGTCCTCGTGTATCTATCAATGCCTGAGCTCTGTCCCAAGCCTCAAACACAACTTTGTGCATATTGTAAGTTGCCAGTTTCGCTGGAGTCATATGATTTGGATCTTCTTTATCCAGCGCCCTGTCCATTTCCTTACCAGAGTCCTTCTGGATTGTTTCTGCCTCGACCTGGCCTCTTCGGATCTCCCTGGCCTCAGTCACAGTTCCTTGAGCCCTTACTTTTCCCGGCTGACCTCCCATACCTCGGTAATTCATCAGATCCGCACGCAAGGAGATATCAAAGGCGGTCCCACCCCCAGCGTCCTCTGGTTTCTCAGCACAATTTGGATCGCTATGGCCGATTCTACCACAGTAGTTACAGAAGCTAGGGAGTCTCTCGTACTTACAAGGTAGCCATAAAACCTCCTCTATTGCCCCTAATCGGATCCTCACTCCTCTGCGCAGTGGCTTCGAGATATCAAATTCCACCCTGACTCTAAGGGCCGAGCCCCAACACCTGCCATTGGAGTCACAATCGACTCGAACACATCTTCTGATTTGATTCCCAATTGCCTCTCCTACGCGCCTTGTCATACCCCTCAAAGGTAACTGTGAGACCTGCACCCAGAGCTGGGTGTGAGTGAAGCAGATCTCACTTGGTGCCATCAATGTATCCATGTCTCGGAGGACTACCAACGATCTCCGAAAAGACCACGGCTCCATATCTTTGATTCTGCATTTCTCGCGGCTATTAGGGAAGAAACAGCCAAAGACATCCTTTGCAACTAGCTTGATGGTTAGGCCATCGACCTTCCACACCTCCCTCATCCCTTCCATAAAGCTATTCGGATTGATCAGGTTACTTGTGATGATCTTTGCAAATAACCCATGCCCCAATTTCTTGTCGTCCTCTCGGAGATGTTCCTCAGCAAAACTCACAATCTCCTCTTCATCGTCCTCGATTTGGACCGAAGACAGCTGATTAGCAATACCATCCATATTTCCAGTACCTGAGAAAGTGACCGGAACTGATACCCAAACCGGGAGAAGCAGATCGCACGTCAGGAGCGCCGACCACTTACCTAGCTAGTCAAGCGCCGAAGCAACACACCAAACCCTAGTTCCGAAAAACGGGACTAGCACCCTCGTTCTGCAAGTTCAACATAAGTAACTTAATTATAAGTATATTTAAGTAACTTCATTATTATCTCCAAAAAAAAAGTAACTTAACTATAAGTATATATATAAATATTTCAAGTAACTAAGGTTAAGAATATGAATTTGTATTAAAAAACAGATGAATTAAGAAAGAAATATTCAATAATAATCAATATATAAAAATAGACTTAATGTTTTAATCGGTCGGTTTTTCTTTTATAAAAAATCTGCCCGAAAAGAGACGGTTTTTTTCATTATCGATTTTTTCGGTTTTGGATTGATCGGTCTCACCGATTTTTCCAGTTTGACGGTTTTTTTGCTCACCCCTAGACTAGGCATCATGGCCCTTTTATTCTCATTGACCAGCCCTTTTTCTGCATCAAACAAAATCATTAAATATTCTTATCTTTTATGCCTAAAAGTAGAAGAAATACTAGCATATGGAATGATCGGACAAAGAACTCTACGGTGGTTGGCAACATTCCAAACTTTTTAAGCATTGAGACATGTTTCCATTTGTACAACAATGGTTAATACAATTAGCTGACTACACTAACAAAACAATGCCCCAAATCAAAAAAAGATTCGAATGGGAGGCCAATGAGACATTAAACTCCCATCCAACTGAACAAAAGAAAACCAGTCCGAATTAAGTAGATTTTATATGGAAGAAAGATCTTCGTAAATGGTTCTGATACCAGGCCTCTCTGAGACAGATAGTATGCAACGCAGAGCTATCCCTTGCACCGCCTTCATTCCCTTCTCTGCTGCAGGCATCTCCATTTCAGGCACCAATGCAGGGTCAAAGCATTCCTCTGGAGTCCTCAGCCGAACCCAATCAGTCAGATCAACCCCTCCTTCGTCAACCCCAGAAATCACATCACCAGCACACCTCCCAGTTAGCAGTTCCAACAATATGACCCCAAAGGCATACACATCTGACTTGAAGGAAGGCAGTGGCTTCTTGGACGAAGCCAGCTCCGGTGCGCGATACCCCAACACCCCCGCATCAAGGATCTGTTCGATGGTGCCTGCTTGGGTCATGAGACGGTGGAGGCAATAATCTGCAACGCGCGCATTGAGATCAGGCCCATCTAACAGTATGTTTGTAGCTTTTAGGTTACCATGAGGAAGAGCCCGGTCAAAGTGCAGATAGTTCAGGCCCCGAGCAACATCTACTGCTATTTTGAGCCTCTGCGCCCAAGTCAGGGGAGGCCCTTTTCTTCCTGGTCGATCTGAAAATACATGTGAATCAAAACTCAAAAGTGAATTTTACCCTAATACTTGGAAATGCGTAAGAATATGCATTGCCTTGACAATCATTTATATGGCATATGGTTAAATAGTTAGGTGGTATTTGCAGAAGAGACTGACATGCTTATTTAATGCAGAGCAAAATTTTCAAAGACTAGTAATAAGTTAGGCTTTAAGCAGAACAAATAAAAACAAATGGATCATATCCTACAATATAGGGTCATGCACATAAAGTTCACTTCACAGAAACAGTACAACATTAGCCAATAAATTTAGAACAAACTAATTAAGCATGCATAGTACTCCCTCTATCCCAAATCAAATGTCCTTTCTTAAAACAGAAGTCCCAAATGTGCACTTTTTTTCCCTTTCAGATAATTAATCAGCCACTGATTATCAATAATATTACCCTACTGCTTAATTATGACAACTTGAGTTGTGGGAACATGAGAGCAGATGATGGTAAAGGGTGGAAAGTCAAACATTAAATCTTGAATCTTTTTTTTCGTTAGTTCAAATAAATAGTCGAAAAATGACCAACATGAAAGAAGATAGAGGCAAGAAGTTACCATAAAGAAAGCTTGCAAGACTTCCAGGCGAAATATAATCAGAAAGAATAAGCTTCTCATGCTGTGTAGGACCCCAATAGTATCCTCTCAGCCCCACCACATTTGGATGCCTGATGTTTGTAAACTTTTTAGCTTCTTTAGCAAACTCCTTTCTCTGCTTTGCCACCCCTTCTCTTAGCCATTTCACAGTCAAGAACAACCCGTTATCCAGTGTTGCTCTGTAAGAAGTCCCATGGCTGCTCCTCCCCAACACTTCAGCTGGGGCCCTCGACAGCTCCTCAGGAGTCAATGTGATGGTGTCATCAAGAAAATGAAGCTCTCCAACCAAACGATCCGGTGATCTAACATCCAACCTAGCAAGATTTTCAGCAGTGAATGAATCACCAGATTCTGGAGACCAAGAGAAATGGCTGTTCTTTGACGGAGAGAACTCAGTTACTGCTGCCTTTTTATCATCAGGGCTGATCATCCCAGATGAAGATCCTTTACGAGAAGTAACAAGATCTTCTGCTGAAACAACGACGGCACTACCACTTTCTGTTCCACTAGTTGCAGAGGGATTAGGTGGGTTCTGCACTCGGATGTTCTTATTCGTTACATGTTCTGGGCGCTGCCTCCTTGACTTTCTGATGTAAAAGATGAAGAGAACAAGAAGGATAAGCATGACCAAAGCAACAGCACATGCCACTATAACCAACACTTTAACAATGGTTCTGATATGTCGCCTCTTGGAAGTCTCTTCCGGTTGATTTTCTGATCCAGGAGGGCCATTAGGAAAATGTAGTCCAGAATTTCCAGGGTAGAAAGAGGAACTCAAGAACTTCCTCAGGTTTTCTGGGACAACCCCAGACAGATCATTGTAAGAAGCGTTGAAATTCTGAAGGTCATTCGGCAAATTGCTTGGCAAAGGACCTGTGAACTGATTCTGGGATATATCTAATGACTTCAACAAGCTCATGTCAGCAATTGAAGTAGGCACAGAACCAGAGAAATTATTTCCAGCAATGTTGAGCACTTGGAGCCCAGTTAAGGAGCCAAATTGATCAGGAAAATAGCCATTAAGGCGGTTATGAGAAAGATCAAGAATCAGGAGACTGGTCTCACTTATGGGGGCTGACAAATTTATAGCACCTGTGAGCATATTGTTCCCAAGATGGAGTTCTTGCAATGTGGGCAGTGTCAGGAGATCAGGCATAAGGGATCCATCTAATTTATTGGAACTAAGATCAAGGACCGTAAGCTTTGGATACTTAGTGATGACTCTTGGGAGAGGGCTACTAAGAGAGTTATGGGACAGGTTGAGATGATTTAAACGCAAAAATTGTGGGGTTACCTCAGGAATGAACCCTGTCAAATGGTTCTGACTCAGATCAAGGAATTGAAGATTCCCCCATTTTGCTATTCTTGTCAAATTTCCTTCAAACAGATTATTGGACAGATCAAGTACAGCACAGCTTCCAGTAAGCAAAGGAAGTTCACCAGTAAGCCCATTGGAGGAGAGATTGAGAGTGTGCAAATTTGTTGACATGATCATACTTACAGACCCTGAATGAAGAAAATAAACTGAAAGTTTAATTTATTCACAAAATAAACTAATGCTGGACTAACCCTAGTAGCAGACAACTTCAGGTAAGTTTAATTTACTCACAAAATGTACTGTATGCAAGAATACCTGAGAGATTATTGGCACTCAAATCTAGCTCACTCAAAACCAAGGAATCTCCTTTCAACAAGTCATTTGGAATGGATCCTGAAAATCTGTTGTTGCTGAGTTTGAGGACTTGGAGGTCGTAAATAAAATTGAAACCAGGCAATTCCCCAGAAAGCTGATTATAGCTCAGATCCAAAACCTTCACATTGTCAAAGACCTGCAGCTCACCTCCACTTACTAGTGACCCAGTAAGCTGATTGTGACTAAGATTCAAATACTTGATACTCGGAGAAATGCTAGGCAAGAATTTCTGCTGCTGAGAACTGGAACTCACAAGCATATTTTCACTAATATCAATGTAACTGGCATTAGTGAGAAGCAAGAACTCACCATCTAAATGACCATCGAGCATATTCCCATGCAAATCAAGCACCTCGAGACTCAAAATCATGTCGAAACCTTTTGGAATGCTCTTGGTGAACCCATTCAAAGATAGATTCAGATAAAGCAGGTTGTTCAGATTTGTCAATCCAGCTGACAGAGGCCCAGATAAAGAGTTTCGGCTCAAGTCCAAGGACTGGATTGAGGCAAGGCCAGAAATAGTGTCTGGGATTGAGCCTGAGAAATTGTTGCTAGCCAAGGAGAGGTTGCGCAGGCCCTCTAGTTTACCAATACCAGGTGGTAACGATGAGGAAAATAAATTATAGGACAGGTCAAGAAACTGAAGACTTTTGAAGTTAGCTATGTTGTCTGGAATCCTTCCTGTGATAGAATTGTTGGACATGGAAAGTTTCACAAGCATTGTGAGATTTGAAAATACACTCAAGTCCACATCAGCTGAAAGAGCCAAATTATCAAGGACAACCCCAGCAACATTATCAGCATTACAAACAATCCCATTCCAGGAAGAGGGGCATCCATTGAAGTCAATGGACTCCTCACTCCACGAACTAAGAACATAACCTGTGGGGTCGTGCTTGATACCCTTCTTGAACTCGAGTAGTGCTAAAATGTCCTGTGAAGGAAGCTGCCCCATTGCAGAAACATAGAGCAAGGATGCAACTAAAAACCCAATGAGCTTCATGCTTGCTAACAGAGATAACTTTATACAGGTAGGTGTGAGCAAATCTTAAAGAGCAAAAGACTGTTTGAGCTTTTAATCCGAAACTTGAACCACCCAGCTTAATTTCAAACCAGTTACAGCAACATCACAATACCAACAACTCGTCTGCCAATGTCATGAGATATGACCTTCGGGACCAGAGAGATACCCAATATCAACTGAAAATGGAAATTAACAGCTCTGTAAGTAGCAAAATCAAGAAAAACCCAAGAAAGCTGCAGACCATTTACAGTACAAAAAGTGGACCTAGCAACCGTTTCTTCACAGCCATGAACAATCATCTCTTCGGAAAAGAAGAAAAAACACAGAACTCACACATTCAACAAAAAAAATGCAAATGTATTCATGAACTGGAGTACTTTTACCTCCCAGTGAAGTCTTGGAGCACCAAATTTTTGGAGACCGTAGAGCCTTCAAGAAGGTCTTGCTGTTCACAACAACGAACAAGCTTAAGCATTAAATAGCTAAAAAGACACACAGAAATTAAGTCATAGTCAGAGATCTAAGAGTTGAAAATGTAGCATTTTCTTACCAAGATCCTTGAATGTGAACAATGCAGGCTCAGTTAAAACCCCTCTCTACAAAAAAGATTCGATCTTTATGGCAGCAGAAGCACACCTTGGAGCAGAATTCCAGCACCAACTACAACAAACCCATGAAGAAACAAGAAATGGGTCTTCAAATCAACAACCAAAAATGCAATAAATACAAAGGGACCCATAAATCTTTTAGCCTATAAAAAAGTGAAACCCCTAAAAAAACAGCACGGTTAGCTGCTTACTGCTTAGTGCTGAGGACCAAAGGGAGCTCAAAAGGCCTAATCTTTTTCCAGAGGAAGTGACAACAAAACCTTCAAAAATATGTTCTCGTCTCCTTTCAGCCCCTCCCTCTCTTTTACCTAATAATGCATGTGATGTGCATACTATACTACCCTCCAAAAGATTTGAAGACAAAAATTAATTTGATGAGCTCAAAAACAAAAGAAACCCTGATTTTATTCATTCTTTCGAGGGGGTTTAGTGTCAGGAAAGTGACAAAGTGGAGAGGGGAAATGTGTTTTCTTGGTACAATTATTTAGGTTAATTAGTGCTTTACGCGCCAAAAAGACAGGGAATCTGGTTTTGGTGCTTTCCTAGTGGACTTCAATGGATTTATCAAATCCATTTAAAGATACACTATTGTGCCTTTTCCGGAAATTAAAAAATAACGAGTGTGTGCATAGAGGAGTGTGAGGTCAGTGCCACGTAGGAATGGGACCCACCACTGCCCTTTTGACCAGGGCTCTTGCTGGCTCTCCTCTCTCTCTCAACTTCCGATGACCCACACTCACATCACAATTTACAAAGAGAGGTGAGAGTAGTTGGAGGCATAATGGTGAGTCGTGGGAATTGGGGCCCATGGGCCTCTGCCCAGTCATAGTATGACATATGGGCTCGTGGGCCCTACTGTGTTTCCATTGGATCCCTTTCTCTATATTATATATTTTTTTCTTCTTCTATTGGTGTGGGGTGGCATGTGTCACGGGACCAAATTTTAACAATTAAGGTCCGTGCGGTCCCAAGGCTTTTCTCACCAAGTCAAGACGAAATAGTAGAAAACGTCTTGAGTCAACCTACACTCTTGCGGAAGCAAACAATCGAAGTGAGCACG
>JAYMSW010004756.1:0-10683 GCA_036897725.1 Erodium texanum | reverse complement strand
AGAGTAAGCGCAAAATCAATTCATGATTAATTAAGATGAAAATAGGTTTCTGTCAAACGGGAGATAGAACAAGAAAGAGGAATAAGAAAAAAAAAACAATATGAAAGGGTACTTATTTGAAAATTTGAATAATTTTAAAGGGTGTTTTCGTCACTTTGACTTAAATCTTAACAGAGTTTAATGAAAAAATGAACGTAGTAAATTTTTGGATAGTTTAAAGTGCCTTCGTATACGTTTATACGTTAAGGTGTTATGTGAAATCCAACGATAGTTTAGAGAAACATTTGTAAATATCCCATTAAAAAACATGAGAAATCAAACTGTAATAAAACATCAAAGAAATATATGCATCGAATTATTAAAATCTTACAAAGTAGAACAATTGCCACGTCAGCTATCCTCTATGGCTTTGTCAGAACCAATCCCAGCCACACATAATGCATCCACGGTCCAAAATTCATTTCCAAATCTAAGTCGCGGATCGACTCCAATATGCCCCCAGTTGGACTCTCAGTATAAGTTAACTCTCCGATTCACAATTCCACAAGATCCATTTCTCGCCCAAGGGTTCAAGTATCAGATCGTCTTTCTGATTCAGGTTCGTCTCTTCTCCTCCTTCCCCGATCTCTCCAATTCGATTTTTCGATTCAAGCTCTTTAAGCTTAACCAGCCATGCATTTGTGTTGATATTTCGAATTCGGAATCGTTTAGCCGCGAAATCTGACCGAAATTTTCTGTTTGTTTTCCAGGACGTTCCATTTAGCTGATTCGAAATGTCCGGCCGAGGAAAGGGAGGCAAGGGGCTCGGAAAGGGAGGAGCGAAGCGTCACCGGAAGGTGCTCCGCGACAACATCCAAGGCATCACGAAGCCGGCCATCAGGCGTCTGGCTCGCAGAGGAGGCGTGAAGCGCATCAGCGGCCTGATCTACGAAGAGACCCGCGGCGTGCTCAAGATCTTCCTCGAGAACGTTATCAGAGACGCCGTCACCTACACCGAGCACGCTCGCCGGAAGACCGTCACCGCCATGGACGTCGTCTACGCCCTCAAGCGCCAGGGCCGCACCCTCTACGGCTTCGGCGGTTAGGGTTAAGAATTTGGGGTCACGGGTTGGGTGTAAAATTCCCTGTAGATCAGGGGTAGTTTAGGTATCTCAAATTTGTGTTTCCGTGTTTATTTTGTGCAATGAAACGCCGTCGTTTTGTGCTACATACCATGCTTAGTGTGATGGTCAACCACTGCAAATTCAGTAAGTACGGTTCTGAATGAATGAGTATTCAGTAAGTACGGTTCTGAATGAATGAGTGACAACGACCATAAATGATCTCTGATAAATAACCAAGTACTTAGATCATATTGTTGATTATGACGGGTCGGTGTGTAAAATGGCGTGTGTATTAGTGTACCGGCGTGCCACTTTGGTTTTGGATTCAAAAAGCGCCGCTACTTTGTCGTGAAGATTGCGTCGGGAGGATGCGATGACGGTGGGTGTTGGATATCTGTTGTTGCGTCCGGGTTGAGCAACGCTTCGGATCGGCGACAGTAGGTTGCGTCGGACCGTGATCTGGTCCATCAGTTGGCGATGCGTGGACAAAACCCTTTCGTCAAGGCCTCGCTGGAAAAAAACGAAATTGAAGATGAAGAAGACGACTTTTTTTTTGTGTGCAAGTTTTCTGATTTTAATTAATTGATTATCAATTAAAAAATATTATTTAGTTGATCAATTAAGAAATATTAAATTTGCGGTGAGTGGAATTATTTAGTTGATCAATTAAGAAATATTAATGGATCAAATTTAAATAATTGATATTTCTTTTTTTTGAAACTTAATTAATTAATATCAAAATTAATTAGTTGATATTTCTTTTGAAAAAAAACTTTAAAAAAATGATATATTCTTCTTCTTTAAAAAAAAAACATAATTTAATTTACTTCAATCTAATTTAGAATTAACTTAATTTGAAGTTTTGATATCTAGCTTAAAATTCGGAAATAGAAAAATTATGTAAAATAACAGAATTAACAGCCATCAGAAGCTGTCATCGGAAACTGTTATCAGAAGCTGCCATCAGACTGCACATGCTCTTAGGGGTAGTTTTGGTATCTCAACTTTGTACTGGTCGTGCTTGTGATCCTATGGAATGAAACGCCGTCGTTTTGTGCTACAAACCACTAATTCTTACTGCTTAGTGTTTATTAACCACTGCAAAAAATCAATAAATACAGTTCTGTATGAATGACATGAACATAATTGATCATCAATAAATACTAAGATTAGTTTGGTTAGTAATAATAGTGGGTCGGGTCGGGTCGTGTGTGTAAGGTCAAGGCCACCCGACTAGTACCAACCCATGCTAATTTGTTAATATTGGCGTTGACGAGTCGCTAATACTAGTCGGCACCAGTACTAACGTAACATAGTCTCTGTAATAAGAGGTGCTATCAATGACACGTAGACCAATGCGGTCAGTGGCGGAGCTAGTTTTTTCGATCAGTAGGGGCACTAATTTTTTTAATTTCGATCAATAGGGGCACTAATTTTTTTAATGATAAATAATATACAGTAATATTTAGATATATTAGTATTGCATAAAAATATAATAAAGATTACTTATTATAAAATCTAACGTCGAGAATTCATATTTTAAAAATACTATAAAACACTTTTATTGTTAATACAATAAAAAAAATTCTCACTTTTATAGACCAAAGTGAATTAGGAAAGTTAATTAACAATAAATATAAAACAAATTAAAAATTAATAAAACTTAAAATAGTAAAAAAATTAATTGATTTTATACAATTAGAAAATTAGGTAATAAAGAAGTTACATAAAATTCAATTAAGAAACTTAATTATTAATGGGGATATTATTATTAACTAATCAAAGCAAAATTAAATAAAACTAAACTAAGTTTTTTTTTTTTAGAATTTCAGCGGGGCAGGGGCCTCCACAAGTCATAAGGTGGCTCCGGCTATGAATGCGGTTGTTAATGAGACGATGTCAACGTCTCTCTCTTTCTCTTCTCTTTTCTTGTTTTTCAATAATAAAAAGAAATTAAAAAAAAAGTTAGCACTGATATCTTAATACCAACCCGATGGTCTTGTTGTGTTTCGACACAAGTGCTTAGACCACAAACTAACCGTACTGATACCAACGTATCAAGCTGGCATTTGTGCTTTCGATAACCTTGCCTTAAAATAACGTGTACATTAGGGGTATCCCAACCTTTTCCTGCTGTTTAATTACATGGAATGAAAAGCTGTCGTTTTGTGCTACATACCATTAAGTGTGTTTACTAACCACTGCAAAATCAGCGAATATAGCTCTTAATGCAAGACATGAACATAACTAAATCTATTAACGATGATTACCTAATAAGTAGTTAGACTAATTAGGTTAATAATGACGGGTCAAAGACGTCATTTCACATATAGTTTGTCTGTCACGATAAGATCCATGAACGAGCATGTCAGTGTAGCCCGTCCGATAAGGGAAAAAAAGATAAAGAGAAAACCGAAACCGGCACTGAGAAGCGGTGGGACCCACGCGCTAACTTTACCGAAAAAAGATGGGCCACGTGCCTCGCACCACCCACAAGGGTAAGCCTTGGAACGGACGCCAAGCCGGACCCACCACAAACAAGGAAAGATTTGTACTAATATTTAATAGTCAAAGTTTCAATAAATGATAAAGCGAGAGAGAGAGAGGTGTGGAGCACAGAAGCAACACAAGAAGGGATCAGAGTAAGGTATCAGAAGAGAACAAAACAAACCCTAGGTCTCAAGTTCTCTCCCATTACGATCTAGATTCCTCCTCCACCTCTCAAGAGGAAGACGAAGAAGAAGGCAAGTCCTTCTCATTTGCTTGAGGTTTCGTGGTTTCGAATCAATCTATCGGCGCCGATTCTCTCAGTCTCTGGTAATTTCTCAGTGGTTTTGTAATCTCGATCCGTCGATTGTTTGTTTATCCATCGATTTCGTATTTAATTCGATTTGCAATGAGATTTGTTGATTCCGATCTGTTTATTGTCGAGATTTTGTTCCGAACCCTCGCCGTCGATGCGGAACTGATGTGTTTCCCATTTCCAGTTTTGTTCTCTGTCGAATTGATGGATCCGATTGGATTTTATCACGGTTTGTTTATTTTTTTTAGCGATTATTGAAAATTTGAGAATGGTTTTGTAGTAAATAGGAGATTCATCGATTTTCCTCTCTGGAGAGTTTATCCATATATTTGTTTATGGAAGGATATATGAATTGTCTTGGTGGGGATGATTTTTTAAATTTTATTTTAATTATTGAACCATTGACTTGGTCAAAATGGCTATATTTGTTTCTTTCATGTGGTTGCTTTGTTATTTTGTTTTTGTGCCCTTATAAGTTTTACCCAGCTTGGACATTTTTTTCTCATGTACTTTTTCTTATATTTTTAGAGATTTTATTTGTCCTATTTTTGAACCAATTAATGGCAACAGTGTTTTTTGTTGACTTGCAGGTGCATATAACTCATTGATTGATCTACATCAGTAACTGTTACAGGAACTGAACTATCTGCTGTGATTGGTGGAGTGTGTAGGAAGAAAAAAAATGAGTGCATTTGGGAAGGGTTTGAAGGAGAATTAGGAATACTTTCTACTTTGTTTTAGTGATATTAAGTTAAATTGGAAAGAGAATTTTAGTTTGGAGCTGTTGGAATCATGCCTGTTGCTGGAAAAGAGGAGGTGTTTATTTTGTTTCAAATTCACTGCCTATTCAAATTGTCAATAGGCATGCTTGTTTTCCTAAATATTGATTCATGATCTTCTTATGGCAGACTGCAGTTAAACCTGTTACCCGCATGTCCATGGACCATATTGCAAGTGTTCCTATCAAGAAAAGGAGGTATCTTTTATATGGGTCAACTTCACCTCCGTCAGAACAACAATCTTCACCGCCAGCTGAAACTGATACACTGCAGAAAGAACAGTCTATCATATCCCAGGGATCGACCATTTCAAATGCAAGCATTAGAACGAGTTCGTCTAGCCTGTCGGATTCGAACAAGAATTCTGTATCCGAGGTGAGGAAAGAAGAACCCCTTCCTACCAGTGGTAATGTGTTGCAAAGAGCCACTGAACACATTAAAGTCAAACTTGAGGAGCCAAACCTTACAATGCATTCTAATTCTCTGGGTGAGTTGGCCACTTCAAAGAAGCCTCTGCTAGCTGAATTATCTGGGAAAAAGCCTATCACTTCTGGAAATACCAAGTTGGAATTGGCATCAAAGGAATCTCTCCTGGTTGATGTAAGAAAAGTTTCAAACAATAAAGGGAAGGGTGAAGAGAAGTGTAGCTCAGATACATCTACTGTCACAGGGAATACTGACCTATCTCTAGGCTTAAAGGAAAATCTCATTCCATCTTTCGGAAGTCAAGAAAGTAATGGTAGTTTAGAACCACTTTCGTTGAATTTGTCTTTAAATGAGAGGAAAGCCGATGATCATCGTAAAACAAATGATGTTCGGTCAAGTAATGTCAATGAGAAGATGCCTCGGTCAAACTGGGATTTGAATACGACAATGGATGCTTGGGAAGGTCCTCCTAGAGATGCAACTTTAGATCATTTTGCTTCTTTTGGGTTGAACACGGGTAATGGTGCACTGGAAGTAAAACCTACGATATGCTCACTTTTGAGGGCTGGAGCTGAGAAAAAAGAGCATAGGCCCAATCTAGTTGCAGTGTCTACTTCAACTGGTCGTCAGTGTAATTCTACTGATTCCCTTAGCTTATATTTAAGTCCATTTCTTCGAACAAATTTTGGTAGGGAAAGCTTTAGCATGCCTGCTAAGCTAGAATCCTGCAAGGTTGTTTCTAATATTAGCTTGCCCAAAGTGTCTGTTTCTGCTGGTACTCTGACTTCCGTTGCTAGGACTGTCAAACCCGAACCTTTTGATGAGAACATGAACCAAGATCCTAAGAGACCCAGAAACGATCTTATGACACCAGTAGATCATAATAAACCAATGAAGCATGAGTTAGTTGAAAGATCTAATGAAAATAACCTCAAGTCCTCAAGCTTGAGCCCCCCAAAGCTTGTGAATCCTGCATCCGTAAAATCTGAAGCTGGTGTTGGCAATGAGGATGCATTAAAAAAAGTAGAGGGAACATCACTCCATCCAGGTAAACAAGTTGTAGGTCAGGATAATTATTCTTCTATTCTACATACGACTAGTACTTCACACCTGCCATGTCTTCCAGGTAAGTCTCTCTGCTCTACAGAGATTAGAAGTGGGGATGTGTCGAACCACCCAAAATCCTC
The DNA here is from genome assembly GCA_036897725.1 of Erodium texanum. Taxonomy (NCBI): domain Eukaryota; kingdom Viridiplantae; phylum Streptophyta; class Magnoliopsida; order Geraniales; family Geraniaceae; genus Erodium; species Erodium texanum. Next base: position 4,385 of record JAYMSW010004756.1, on the reverse strand, counting down.
TAGCTCTTCCCCAATGTCCTGTGGAAATAGCGAAGTTCCTAAGGAATCATGTAGTGCTGAGGTTGCGTCGGGGAGGGTATCTGTAAGCGATGTTCATGCCAGTAAGAAACCAAATGTTTCTGGTGCGTCGGAAGCTGGAACTGATGAAGATAAGAGTGCTAATGCTACAGATCCCAAATTCATTGATCAGATGCAACCTTGTTCCCGGGTAAATGAGAGCGCCTCTGGAAGTGATGAGGAAAAGGTTAATATCTCAGGTGATATGATAGAAGAAGATTCTTATGGTTCTGATTATGAGTCCGATGGCAATCATGCTGTAGAAGTGGCTATGGATATAGAACAAGCTTGTGGAAGAGATGATGACTATGAAGATGGTGAGGTTCGAGATCCTGAAGTCCCTACTACTAAAGAAGGCCCTTTACAAGAGCAAAATGTGGAACATTTGAACCACGGAGAACCTGATTGTAAAAAAATAAATGCTGATGCAAGTCTTGGTGATAAGACCTCTCCAACCCCTGTTCAGGAGGAACAAGACACTAGATCAGAAGATCCTGGTGGAACAAATAAGAACCAGATTAGAAAGAGTGATGATGTGAATAATGACGAGAAACCTGATAAGGGGGCATGTGAATTTGCCCTTTTGCAAGATTCACGAGCTATTCAAGTACCAACCAATGAACTTGACAACGGGAGGGCTTTAAAAAGAAAACTGCTTGATGTAACGGGAAAGGAAGATGTTTTGAAAGACCCAGGAATGGAACAAGTCTCTGATGAAGCTGGTGGTAGGAGCCAAGAAGCCTTAGTAACTGCTACTCCAGGTGCTGACAATGGAGAGAAGAAAATGGACATAGAAGAGAAAAATGATTCAGCTTTCTCTAAAATAGAAGCATCTGTAAATGCTGATGATGGGACAATGGACGTCAGTAGTGGAGGCAATCGCAGTCGTATTATAAACTTGTCTCAAGCTTCTAATGCATCAGCAGCCGGTAACATGAAATCTATTACCAACAGGACTTTGCCATCACGTGCTGGAAAGGATAGATTGCCTGATGTTGCATTTGATGGAGAAAAAGTGCATCCTCGAGGGAGGTGATTATTATTTATCTATTTACTGTTTTACTATAACTATTGCCTGCTTGTTTCTGCAGCCTTTTTCTTTTCAAGGTTCAGTTGATTTTGATGATTGCTTGATCTTTTTATCTGACGAATCTTTGTTGCCACTTCTCCAGAGATGATATCTACTTGGATGGTTCCCCCAAGTTTTTTAGGGATAGGCATCAAGATCAGTCATCCAGAAACTCTAGATGGAATTTTACTCGTGGCAGGGGTCGAGGTTCAGGTCGGTTTGACACTAGACGTGGTGAGTGGAATTCGGAACGTGACTTTGATTCAGAGTTCTACAATGGTCCTAGAGAAATTCGTATTCCAAGACGCAAATACACAGCTCCTGATGCAGATCTTGAGTACAGCACGTATAATATGACACCAGACTCTGGTTTTGTTGGTGCTGGTCGGGGAGGGAGGAAGCTCTTAAGTGATGAGGATCAGATGTTTCGCCATCTACCTTCAAGGAGGCGATCACCTGGAGGAAGAGATGGGCTATCTGGACGTGGCCATCAAATGATTCAAAGAGTTCCAAGAAATGTTAGCCCAAGTAGGTGCATCGGAGATGATGGTTCTGAATTGGTTGCATTGAGGCGTAATGAGAAGTTTATGAGGGGGTTTCCTGATGATAACATGGATCCTGGATTTTCCCGTACTCAACATGAGTATGAGGGAGGAGATGGCCATTTTGTGTCGGGGAACAGGAATTTTTCAGGCCAGAGAAGGGGCCTTCCTCGAATTCGTTCAAAGTCTCCAGTAAGTTCAAGAACTCGTTCTCCTGGCCCATGGTCATCTCCTCAGAGGAGAAGATCCCCAGAATATGGTGGACATTCAGATATGCCTCGCCGAAGATCACCGGCAGTTTATAGGATAGACAGAATGAGATCACCTGAGCACCCTTGTTTTCCTGGTGATATGGTTGTTAGAAGGCAGCGTTCTCCCCCATATCTGTCAGGACCCAATAATGATTTGAGGGATATGGAACCTGGTAGGGAACATGGTCATCCAAGACCAGTGATAACAAGTAGGAGCCCAACTGATAGGGTATTGCTTAGAAACAATAGAAGATTCGATATTGTAGATCCTCGAGAAAGGGCAGATGTGGACGAGTACTTTGCGGGTCCAATACACTCAGGTCGATTCCATGTGCTTGGTGGTGATGGGAATGGTGAAGATAGGAGGAGGTTTGGTGAAAGACGGGGACCTGTCCGGTCTTTCAGGCCTCCCTATAACAGTGCTGATGGTCAAAATTTTCATTCTAATGCAGATGAGGCCACTCGTCCTTTTAGGTTCGGTCCAGAAGATGATTCAGAGTTCAATGAAAGAGGCAACATGAGAGAGAGGGATTTTGAGGGACGGATTAAGAACCGGGCTGGAAATGCACCCAGAAGAACAAGAAATATTGAGGAACAAGAAGTAAATTTCAGGAATAGTGGGCAAGAAGTAAATTTTAGGAATAATGGGCAAGAAGTAAATTTCAGGAATGGTGGGCCGGAAGGAAATTTCAGGAATAGTAGTGGTGGGCAGGAAGGAAATTTTAGGAATGATAATGGGCAGGAAGGAGGTTTCAGGAAGGGTAATGTGCAAGAAGGAAATTTCAGGAAGGGTGCTGTGCAAGAAGGAAATTTCAGGAATGGTGGTGGGCAAGAAGGAGATTTCAGGAATGTTAGTGGGAAAGATGGAAATTTCAGGAATGTTAGTGGGAAAGATGGAAATTTCAGGAATGTTAGTGGGCAAGATGGAAATTTCAGGAAGGGTGTTGGACAAGAAGGAAATTTCAGGAATGGTGGTGGGCAAGAAGCAGATTTCAGGAATGATGGTGGGCAAGAAGTAAATTTGAGGAGTGTTAGTGGGCAAGAAGGAAACTTGAGGAATGGTGGTGGGCAAGAAGGAAACTTGAGGAATGTTGTTGGGCAAGAAGCAAATTTGAGGAATGTTAGTGGGCAAGAAGGAGATTTCAGGAATGTTAGTGGGCAAGAAGGAAATTTGAGGAATGGTGGGCAACCCTGGCATGATGAAGGATTTGATGGGCGAGTTAAACGAAAAAGATTTTGATTATGTTTATTTGCTCCGGAAATGACTTCGGTTCATGTGTTTCGTTTAAGCACACTGAACTAGTCTTTGGCAATTTGCTGCACAATACCAATGGATCTGCCTTTCTGGTCTTATGATGTTCGGAGAGCAGTAGCTGGCTTCATTTGGAGCTAAATCAATTTCTTCACTGGAAATGGGTAACCAATAATTTATGGCCTAGCGAGTACATAGTTTCGGTTCTCGTAGGCTCGCACAACTGATTACCTGTGGAACTCATCGGTATGACCAGTTTCCTGTTTTTACTGATTTTGCAGTCTCTCATAAGTTCTGCGCACTGTCATAGTAAGGGTTCTTCCGGTGATATACTGTAATTTTTTTGTGGAAGTGTTCCTTCTATTTAGTTTTATGTTGTCAAATTTAGAACTTGGGGAACTTATAGTGGGCATGTTTCAAGAAATTGTTCGGTAGTTCGAATCAAATACACCATTAATAAAGTTGGTGTGTGCCTTACCAATAAGAAAGGAGTTTAGACTTTCATTGCTCATTTACATTTTCTAGTGTCATATGGATTGAGAATTTTGTCACTTGATGCACTCTCGCATTTTTGGTTGGAGCTCGTGTACTCTCTCAACGTGCTAGCTGACTCGATTACAAAAAGGTTGCAGGCTTCAGCTTGTATAGATAATAGAATTCTAAAGCTGCTTCTATCAAGGTAAGTTTTGGTATTATCTGGTCATTGGGCGCGTTACAGTTGTGCTAAATGTGGCTTGGAGTTGAAACTTTGTTTCCTGTGTGTTTTTGCAGCAAGTGCACTATGAGTTTACCGGGTTACCCTCTTGAGAAGAGGCATTGTCTTGAAACGAGTTTTCTGGTTACTTCTCTCAATTTTTTTGGTTGCTGGTTCCTGCATATCTGTGGACTTTGCCTAGCCGGTTCAGGCGCCTAGTACTCACTAGGACCATTGATATTGGTTTGTCTGGAAATGAATTACATACAAGTCAGGAACATCATGCAATTGGACTGTCCTATTGAATCTCAGGTGATATTGAGAGTATGGTTTGGTGAGAATGGTGAAGCTGGTGAGGAATAGGAGATAATGAATATAGCTGGTGAATGGTCTGCACATAATGCTTCAGTACTTGTCTATGCTATGGAGAAGAAGAAGAGCTTTCTAAACTTTTCTGTAACTGTTGTTTTGGTGATGATGATGAAGAATGGTCAATGCTAAAATGTTCAAATGCTAGGCT
>JAYMSW010004755.1:0-10684 GCA_036897725.1 Erodium texanum | reverse complement strand
ATTTTCCGCCAAGAGAAGCGGAAGCTATTGCAATCCGAGAGTGTGGGATGGGCAAGCTGGCAGGGGCTATCCAAAGTCATTTTTGAATCTGATTGTATGGAGGTAGTCAATGCGGTTCAAAGTACAGTGAATGGCAACTCTCAATTTGGCTTACTGATCCAAGATATTCGGGAGATGATGAAGGTGATTCCAGATGCAGCTTTAGTATACACAAGGCGAACGGCAAACAAGGCTGCACATGTTTTAGCCCGATATGCTCTTAATCATATGTACTACATGGGTGAAAATACTATATTTCCACCTGAGTTTTTGTCTATACTGCCCTCGGACAATTCTCAAGAGCAATAAATCATAAGTTTATTTCAAAAAAAAAAAACTCAAGAACCTAAATATCAATTTCTGAAAAAATAATTTTGAGATTTTTTACATTTATTTTTAAATTTTAAGAATTTATTGAGTAATATGTTTTTTTTTGATGAATACTCTTTTTAAAATAAAAAAAAATTATCCTTTCGATATTTTATATATTCTAAAATTAAGTATAAGATTTTATATATAATTTTTAGATTTTATAAATTTAGATTTTATTTTTTAACATTTTATTTTGATATTCAAAAGAAGGAGAGGCAACTTTTTAACTCTCTCTTTTTTGTTTTTTTTTTAACTCTCTTAAAAATAGTGAAACTTAAAAATAAATAAGTGTCTTGATTATAACGGAAAGTAAATGACGATCTTTTTATATAAATAATGTCTTAGAACCGTCTTTTTTTTTGTATTAAATCGTAAATGAAACCACAAAATATACTATTAAGCAAATGTATGTTATGTTTGATTTCTCCATTCAAAAGGTAAATTTTTTATACATGATTTCGGTTTCAATCGAATTAAATTGTTTTTCCTTGTATTTACGAGTCAGAGGGAAATGTGGTATATACCGATGGATCTCTATTTCTATGGATGTATTATGATGAATGAACCTGCCTTTGTGTTAATGAAATAACATGATTAAGAAAAATTATAAATATTAGAAAGAAAAAGAAAAGGTTATTTATGCTGTGTACAACACACAACCATACATGTCCCACTCGGATGGGTATTTATAGAGTACATGCGGGACCAAGGTATGACCCGATCATCCACCGTCTACCTGCTTCCCAGTTCAAATCCCGTACGTAAGTAAGTCTGTGTATATCGCTTTCGAGGCTTCTCTGACTAAATATCTGTCTCAATTGCGAGATCAGCTCGAATGTTGGGAATCTTACGCTAACAGTTGATATCTGTGAGGTTGGAAATTTCCAGATCCATGAGTGGAGCCTGTTCTGTTGTGAGTTGTGCGCACATGAAGCTTGTAGTGGAAGCGAAGCTGGTCGTCAGGTACTGTTGAGTTACAGCTTCCTCTGCCTCTGCTGTTACCGTCCTATTCATTTTCGTAAGTTTCTCTCCTTACTTTTTGTTTGCTTCTCCAGAAAACCCCGAGATAAGTATGGCAGAGCAATTTAGACTCGCTTTTCTTCTCAACTGATGTGTTTTGACTCTTGCAGTTGAAGATCGTCACTTGAGGATCGTTTTTAATCTATTTTCTAGGAGCAGGAAATAATTGAAATCCGTGTTTGTTAAGTTTTATCTTCCTCCAAGCTAGAAATGTTGTCAAGTTGAACTTCAATTGATTTGGTTTATCTTAATTTTTGTTTTTGCAGAGCTTGGATTGCAATTTGAAGCGGCTGTTCACGGATCCAAAACCCAAATACTGAAGTTGAGTTGAATCTGGTATTGGGTGCTCTGGATACTGTTTAGTCCAGGTGATTTTGGTTGGGTTTTGTGTACCCGACAAGTCAGCTAAAATGGCTATTGATTTGGCATCTCTTCTAATGAAATCGGGGCTTGCTTCATCTGATCACACATCGGTGGTCTCTATGAACCTATTCGTGGCACTTCTGTGTGCTTGTATTGTACTTGGTCATTTGTTGGAGGAAAACCGATGGATGAATGAGTCCATTACTGCGCTTGTTATTGTAAGTCTGCACTTGCACTCTCATTATAAACAATATATGAACACACATTTATATAGATTTGGATTATTTGTATTTGGCTTGTTGTTGTTGAAATTGATTTTGTGCAAGTATATTGCAGGGTCTTTGCACTGGAGTTGTAATTTTGCTTACAACTGGAGGAAAGAGCTCACATCTTTTAGTGTTCAGTGAAGATCTTTTCTTCATTTATCTCCTTCCACCAATCATATTCAATGCAGGGTGAGTTTTCTAGTTTGCATCAAGTAATGTTTTTTTTTTGCTAGTTACGTTATTTGTTCCTTTCTAACATTGAAACACAAAACCTGAATTTGAACGACCAGTGATGCTGTCAAGGTTAAGTCTTCCAAATGATTTATTAGTTTCATGTAAATAAATGTTACTTGCAATGTAGTTACAGAAATCTAAATACCCACCAAAATCAATGATGGGTTTGAATGCCTCTGAAACTAAATTATTTGTTGAATTAACAAACTAGATGTATTGAAAACATTTTATTAAAAATGTTGAAATCTATCTAGGTTATTATGTATTGGAAATGGTTGACCCACATACATCCATAATGGTCCGTGCACGATATATTTATACAGATACACAACTTATGCATATATTTTGGTTTATTACTGCCACTGTTAAATGCAATTCATAATTTGTTTCTACTTGCCAGGTTCCAGGTGAAGAAGAAGCAATTTTTTCGCAACTTCATGACTATCATGATGTTTGGTGCAGTTGGTACTCTAATATCTTTTGCCATAATATCACTGGGTATGTTAAGAACTTAAAGTCTTCAGTTACTTAAGCTATGTTTGATGTAAAAGTCACAAAATAATTGACAGTTGGGGGGGTCTTAATCAACATTATAGGTCAATATGTAGAGATAATCTCAAATGGAGGTAAGGCCCATATAGAGGGACTGGTTCCTTCTTTTTTTTATCAATTCAAACGATAAAGTTAAATGTAAAGCTCTATTTATTAGTTTCACAAGCTGGGTTAATGAAATGCACATTCTTTCTTCATCTATTTCCTACAAACATAGATATTTATGTTTGCTCATTTGTTTGTTTCTGCAACAGCGTAAGGAGATATTAATTCATGCTAAAATCATAAACTTATTTTGTATGAGAACATTAATCAATATTCATATGCATAAAGATGTGTTAATTAGTTGGACAAACATATAGTTTCTAAGCTGTTATAATTCATCATGGAATTTAGTGATGCAAATCCAATCAGTAATTCTTTCCTTTACACTGTTACTGGTTTTGGTCTATCTACTATTTTTTCCTGCAATCTTTATCTAGTATTTTGAGATCAGATTGTCAAATATATGGGACTACACTCCCATTGTATGGTTACTGTATTACTCTGGCTGACAAGTACACAGGTTCTACTACCTTAGGTCTTTTGTCTCTTATTGTACATCAACCCAAGTTAGTACTGTTTATGTTTGTCTTTATGGCCATTTATTCAATCAACTTGTTGAAGCTCTAAGATGCAAATTTTTTTTTGATACGGCAATTTCTGTGTATCGAGTGTTGGTAAGAGTCAACCTTACTTATGTAGAAGTAAGGGGGCACTGCCACTTGACTTTCTTGTTCAATCTGCTTGTTGAAGCTCTAATATGCAAATTAATATAACTATTTTCTACTTCAATTCATGTTATTTTTTTCTATTTTCTTTGCATGAACTATTGTTTTCTTCTTCTTCTTTGGATGCAGGTGCTACACACTTGTTCAAGAAAATGAACATTGGGTCCCTTGAGATAGGCGATTACCTTGGTATATAAAATACTTCATGTTTTAGACGGTCTCTTCTTTGTCACTCTTCTAACGTGCTTTCTTGATTGTAGCTATTGGAGCAATATTTTCTGCTACAGATTCTGTTTGCACATTGCAGGTAAAAATGGCTTCTTGAAGCTAACATCTTACAACTCATCATCTTCTTCTTAAACAGCCTTTTGCAACTTAATGAATACAGTCTGTTGGTTCAGGTGCTTAATCAAGATGAGACACCTCTACTGTACAGTTTGGTCTTTGGGGAAGGTGTAGTAAATGATGCTACATCAGTTGTACTTTTCAATGCAATCCAGAGCTTCGACCTGACTCATATCAACACAAGCATTGCTTTGCAGTTTGTTGGCAACTTCTTATATTTGTTTATCACGAGTACCATGCTGGGAGTTTTCGTAAGTCTATCAGCGACCATTCTCTTTTTCTTGTGTGCAATTCTCTTCTGTTTTTGCAAACTCTTGCATATGGTTGCATTGTTGTATGATGTTCAGTTTTTATCTTCTGCAGACTGGTCTGCTTAGCGCATACATCATCAAGAAGCTCTATTTTGGCAGGTCCGTGAATGAGTATTGTGCTCATCATTTCACATCTTTTAGTGTTACTCAGTTGATATACCATTAAGTACCTCACTTGTCTTTACTAATAGCTCTTAAGTCTTGAATCGTTAGAACTTAGATGACATAAAAATGCAATTGCAAGTAATGAACCAGATGGCTATTTATTTATACAACTGCACTGGGTGCAATTATGTTATAAGTGTTGGACCTTTTAGTCTTACTTGTTAATATATATTAGTTTGTTTATATAATTCATTCCAACTACACAAACAAAATTAAATACTGTCACAGTTTCAGGCGGCTGATTTATACAAAATTAAATACTCTCACAAATTAATTTTTCCATTTGAATATTTGTGAAGATTAAGAATTTAATTTTTAGTGCTTGACTTTCCAATCTCTCTTCTCATGTGCTTTCATGTCCTTGCTACTCAAGTTGTTATAACTAATTATAAAGGCATATCATTGGTAATTCATGACCAATTAACTAACTAAACATTATTTGAAAAAAAAAACTAAATATAAATGGGACACTTTGGGAGATCCATTTTTAGGAAAGTAGGACACTTGTTTTGGGACGAACGGAGTATTAGGCAGTGCTCTTATACTGTTTATTCTTACAATCTCCAGGCATTCTACTGATCGTGAGGTTGCTATTATGATTCTGATGGCTTATCTCTCATATATGCTGGCTGAAGTAAGAATTCTTTCCATTAACCTTTTGCTTTATTTGGTCACAAGTCTGCTTAAAAATTAGTCAAATGATGTTGAAATCTTGATGTCTTCCAGCTTTTCTATCTGAGTGGCATTCTCACTGTATTCTTTTGTGGGATTGTTATGTCTCACTATACGTGGCATAATGTGACAGAAAGTTCTAGAGTGACAACCAAGTAAGTTTACTTCATTTATGAATTTAAATATATGCTTGTTCTTTCGGTTTCTTATAGAAGAATCTGTGGGCAAGCTGTCATGTTACTAACATGATCATTTCTCTGCACCCTACCATGACAGGCATGCTTTTGCAACTCTATCATTTGTAGCTGAGATCTTTATCTTTCTTTATGTTGGCATGGATGCCCTAGATATTGAGAAGTGGAGAGTTGTGAGTGACAGGTAACTCTGACTCAAGCTAGTATATTGGTTTCAATGAAATGTTCAATGTAAGCTTTGGAATGTCATGGTATTTGCCTTATTTTGAAGGTTGTCATTCACTTATTTATTTCTTGTGTCTGTTTCCATAATTAGCCCTGGAAAATCTATCGGAGTGAGTTCCATACTGTTGGGATTGGTTCTGGTTGGAAGAGCGGCCTTTATATTTCCCCTATCATTTTTATCCAATTTGACCAAGAAGTCTCCTCATGACAAAATAGATTTCAAGCAACAAGTATGAATTCCTGCAATCCTTATGTGTTTCCATATCCATTGAAAGATAGATGTGATAAATTGTACCTAACTTTTCTTGTTTCAGGTTACTATATGGTGGGCTGGTCTTATGCGTGGTGCCGTTTCTATGGCACTCGCTTATAATCAGGTAAAAACATATCTAAGGGACAGCCATGTTGTTAGTTTAATATAGATTAGTTTTAGGATGAGAACCTAGTTTACCATTAGTAGGATGTGATTCTGTGAATTATTGGCATATGTTCTTTTTATTTTATCCCTTTTGAATGGATAACCAGCCACAATTTATGGACATTGCACTCATCTATTAGAAATCTATCCTCTGAAGGTTCGCATAGTCCTCTCCATGATAGGTAACATAGGTTGTGAATGATGAAAAGAAGGCATGCGATTCTGTGAATTATTGGGGGTATGGAAAAGGTAACTTCCCAGGATGAGAGAAAATGAAGTATATGGGCAAGGGAGAGGGTTTGATAAACCAAGGATCTCTCTTTATTTCACTGAGGTAGATGCTTGTTGAGAGGGCTTTCTTATTAAATATATTAATACCAGGAAGTGAACCTGCTTAATGACCCCACACAAGCACATGCACATTGCTTAGTATGTTAAGAAAGAGATTGCAAGTAATTGTGTAATGAATTCATTTTATGCATGCAGTTTACCAGATCTGGCCATACTCAATTGCATGGGAATGCACTCATGATCACCAGTACTATTACAGTTGTGCTTTTCAGCACTATGGTAAGACATCACTTCATCTCTTGTGTAATGATATTCATTTGTAGTTCAAACGACAAGTGCTTGGGCTGCATTTATAGTTGGTGCTGAGTTGAAAGAGTTTCAATCTTCTATAATCTAAATTATCTATTATTCTAGTCAACAAGATTCTCACCAACATTGTTCAAGAAGAAAATACAAGAAAACAACACAAGTAGAGTGAACCTAACACAATGAATAGCTCAGACGTAGTTGATTCTAATTCTGAAGAAGGATTCAAGAAACCAAGTTTACAAGGAACAAAGAATTGGTGGTTTGTAGGACACCATGATAATGATGGTGACCTTGATATTAGGATGATATGTCTATCAATTTAGAATTTACAAGTGAAATATATGTTTAGAGTTGGAGTATTTTGCCTTGTTAGTTAATGATTTAGTATCAATAAGTGAAGATTGAGACAGTTGTCAAAAAAAAAAAAAAAGTGAAGATTGAGACCCAGACATTTTAATTTGGGTAGTTTGAAGTCTGCGTATATTCGTTTTAACATAAAATCATTTCTGTGTTACAAATTGCTATATTTTTCATCCAAGATGATATGTGGGCCACAAAGTAGAAGTATTAACTGTTTGTTTCTTCACTTGAATCTGTGCAGGTATTTGGGTTGATGACTAAACCATTGATTAGGCTCTTGCTCCCTCCACCAAAACAAACGACGAGCATGATCTCATCTGAGCCATCCAGTCCCAAGTCATTCATTGTACCATTGCTTGGTAATGGACATGATTCGACAGAGACCATCCAGAGCGTGCCCCGACCTTCCAGCTTGAGGATGCTCCTGAGTACCCCCAGTCACACTGTCCACCGATATTGGCGAAAATTCGATAATGCATTTATGAGGCCTGTTTTTGGCGGACGGGGTTTTGTTCCATACATTCCTGGTTCGCCCACCGAACAAGGCGTTCCGCAATGGCAGTGAGGAGCATTTTAAGGTACAAAACTTGTAGGTAGGACATATGTTGCCGGAAGTAGCATTTTTTTCTTTATTTCTTCAGCCCGAGGCTGCTTTTAATGACTTGTTCTTTCTATGGGTTGTGGTAATTTTGTCTATATGGGTTCTGTGACAAGTAGCGCATCCATGACAATACAAAGCTTCTGTAAGTTCTTGATATTTTCATTTGGCTTCGTAAGACAGGGTTGTAACAAATATAGTTTCAATTCGACGTTCCCAGTTTGCTGTTGTGTTGTTATTTTGATGCAAAACATTTTGTATTATTTTATTAATGAAACTTCTTTGTATATATAGAACCATATGAACTCGGAAATCCTAAATGTTTGTTAAAATGATATTTTCAAATCCATTACTCTCTCATTTTATTTACTTTATATGCTCTTTACTTATTTGTTTTCAACTAATCACGCACCAAATCATTTTCTAAATCTCGTAAAGACAATCTATTACATACTTAGAGGAACCCATAATACACAACTGTCCTGTAAGTTCGATATTTTGGGGGTTTTTGTTTACAAATACCTTATATATTTTGACCGGTACATTGTCGTGTCACGCGTTCCGTTGAGAATTCGCCTATGTATTCCTGTTGCGCTTGTTCGATCGTTGGGAAGTTGTAGTTCGCCGGATAAATTTCGGAGAATTCTTTAGAAATACGAAGTAGAGAGAAATGAAAGTGATTTGGAGAGAATAGATAAAATGTGGTGTGACGAGAGTATTGGGGAGGGTAGCTATTTGTAGGGTAATTTTTTTTTTTTTTTTTTTATCATTTTATTTAAAAAATAGGAACTAGTTCTTGGAGTCAATGACTCATTTTTTTAATATGCTTTTCCACGTGTCAGACCGTTATTGGTTGAAGGGTCTCCAATGGAGACCATCAGTAACCCTCTGAGTATAACCCAAAAATAGGTGTTGCCGATTGTCGATAGAGTCTATTGGAGTTCCTTCGACAACTCAACTATACATGCTCCAAATGTTTTTATTTTAAAGACTCGTTAGATGATATACATAATTTAAATGTTTTTATAACTAGACTAGACATTAAATTGACGGTGGTTTTCAAAATTTTATTAAAAACGATCCAATTTTTTCAGGACCTTAAGTGACTGTTCCGATTACTAGGTTGACAAATGTCGGGTTCTCATACCTGACATATATTCATAATTTATTTAATTAGAAAATGTTTTTATTAGTATTTTTAACATATTTGGGATTGGATTTTGGGAATTAAAAAAATAAACTATTGGAAGAGTAGACATTTAACACCTTGAGAGGGGTTTAATATGGAGTGAACAGTCGGTCCAAAACATGTGTCTTTGTTTGAGTTGGGACTGGGAGTGGATAGGAGAGGAGAGGACCTCCTTTTCTCTCTCTTTATTTTCATCCTCACATCAGATCCCATCCACCACATACATATACATCAAACACATAAACTCTCCAATATGTTGGTTTTGTTATGAAACATATATCAAAAGTAAATATGTCATATTGAACCATACCCATACCCTTCAACTTTTATACATGCAAAGAATCTTCCATTGCTCACCAACAACACCTTCTTCCTCCTCCTCATCTCTTGGAGCTTCTCTCTTTCAAGGTAATAACTTGACTCATCTCTCTTGCCTCTTCTTTTACCGTTTTGTTCTTATCTTGTCTCTTGGCTTTACCTTTATTTAGATTTCATGTCTAATTGAATTGGGTTCTCAAAGCTATACTTAACATTATTGTGCAATAGTGAGTGGAGATCACGAAAATGGAGAGCCCCCATGCATCCTACAAACAAAATCTACATAATTGAGGCAGGTTTGAAACACCAATTAATGGAAGCTCAATGGGTTAATCATGAAATATAATGCATATCCATACCTCCTATAGTTTGATGTTCATATATATAGAATTTAATTATCCTAATACACAAGTTATTTTAGTAAATACTTAGGAGTGGACCTCGCCTATATCTTATGGGAAGTCGAGAAAATATGTCGTGTAATGCTCAATCTTCTTAGATAAGGTAAGGTCAGAAGATATGGCATACCAACCAAAATGAATTGTCTCCTTTAAGAGATAAGGTTGGAAATTGCAAGTTTCTATGTGGGAAAATTCTGGATTGGGCCTTACTTTGTTGGGTATGATTGGGCCTAGAGGGGAATATTGAATGTAGGTGTATGTTTTGGCAGAGATCAAGCATGAACGGGATGCTGAGAAGCAGTGTGGCGCCAAGAATATATCAGCTGAAGAAGATACAAACCAAAATATGTGGCGGCGTCGGAGCTATTCACATGGGATTGGACGCTGGAAAAACCAAAAAGATAGAGTCCAAAAAGCCACAAACCCGACCACTAGCCGTCCTCACTCCTGTCTCCGATGACTCAACTCTAACTACTCCTAAGGTATGATTTTTTGTTAGTACAAATCTTATATACTTACCATGCATAATAAAAAGTTATACCTTATGCACAATGTAAGAATGGATAAGGAAATAGAGGGTCTACTTGTCTTAGTTTCCGTGTAGGGATGATCGGTTCCAAGCATTGTCCCTTGGTGACCACTAAATAATCGTTTCCAGGCTGCTCTAAACTAATGTAATCCAATGCTCCGAGAACCCTATTTTTTCTTATATGTATGGTCATTCAACTCTGTTATAAGATTTACTCATATCATCATGCTTTAGTGCCATGTAGCCTTCTCTACCCTGTCTTTTTTTTTAGATGATGTAACACCTCCCCTACTACCATTATGTTATCAGTGATGAGTCTTGGGGAGATAAATGCACTTTGAGTAAATGAGATTAGTTGGCCCAACATCCCTTTCAATTTGTTGACCATGATTTAGGAAAAAAAATCTTAAATAATACATTACATAGTGAAATGGGTCTTAGATCATGTTCGTTTCGGAATCAGGATGAAATTTGTCTCATTACTGTTCACTGGTAGCATCCCTGTCTTGAATACTGGCACTTCTCCTACTACCTCCCAATGACATTGGAAAAAAGAAGGGTTCAAGCCATTTGGATTAATTGGGATCCATTTACTTGATAGCCTTCCAAACTTAGTTATTTTGTTCTATAGTCACCGAGTGTGGTACCCTCACTAGAGCCTCCCCTTCCGGCTGAGGGTATTTATTAGCAGATTTGACAAAAGTTATGTATAGTCTAATTTCGATCGAGTGGTCTGGTCCCCT
>JAYMSW010004754.1:0-10685 GCA_036897725.1 Erodium texanum | reverse complement strand
ACCAGTAAAGTGCAAGAAGAGATGAGGGTGGGACTCCAAGTGATGATACTTCAGTGATCTGAGAGAGTTTGCCAGTAATCTTAATATTTGATTTTGTGATTATTTATCAAATGCAAGTTTTAACAACTAGCTTTCTTTGTGTGATGAGTTGAAATATGGTTGAGTTATAATTTTCGATTGAGAGGTAAAAAGATCATGGGTAATTTGGGCGGATCGGATGATCCGCAGATTTTCAAATACGGATCCACAATTTACCCAAGCTAATGCGGATTTAGGTTTTCGGATCCGCAATATGTCCTAATATCCGCAGATGAGTGATCAACGAATGACATAACAGATGGATTCACGGATGAACTGGATTTACGGATTTTTTTACACAACCCTACTGTGAGCCATCAGACTACCTGGGCCTGTTTCAGTCGACCTCTACCACTCAACCACACCGGGCTGGCCAGCCCATGAAAGTGCCATTTAAATGGGCCTATTATAGCTCACAAAGCCCAACAAGCTCGACACTCCTATAATAACACCTATTACAAAAACCCTAGCTCATCGATATCATCTTCACTCTCCTCAAGCTACCAGAGACCGTGCTTGCCGCCGTATCTTTCTTCAGGTAAACTCAGTCGGATCTGCTTCATGAGCGCTTTGTTTTGTGGATCCATTTTAATTTTCAGTTTGTTCTTCTTCTTCTGAACGCATCGACTGTGTAGATGTTGTCTATTTATTTCTGCGTGCACTGTTAATCGAACGGTATATTATGTCGTGTGTTTGTGATTATCAGTCTATGAATGTGCTCCATTTGATTTGTATTCGAATTTTCCTAGCGTTTTCTGTGATTTCGGGCTTAGTTATGGTCATTTTTCCTGGTTTTTTGTAAGCTTGCAGCTTTTTTTTTTAATCGATTCGCTGCAATGGAGTTTATTTTTTTCCCAATCTGAAGTACTGTTATGGTGATATGATGTTTAGTTGAGTCGTGTATGAGGAAAACTGCAACTGCCAGAAAAAATGGCTTTCGTTGATTATCATTTCTTAGTATATACCAATAATCCATTTTTACAACCATCAATTATATAGTTTTCCATTTGAAGGGTTAATAAATCCTCTGAAATTTGTATGCTTTTGCTCTTTATCTTGATTGCATGATGTGCATCAGACTTGTGTCTATACTTGTTTCTGAGCTGTTGTGCCATAAAAATGGTTTTGAAAATCTATTTGATTCTACCTTAACAATTAGATTAAGGTGGAGTAGGTCAAATCAAATTACCCTTCTTTTGAAGTGTTATTCAGACATTTCATGGCACAAAAATTTGATTAAAGTGACTTGCTACATGACTGACAACAAAAGTAGAACATATACCCTTTTCTGGTTTATTGTGTTGCTAGTAGAATTTTATCCAGGTGCTACCATTAATTGTTTGGTTTATGGGTTAATGAGTACTAAATCCAGATGTTTATATACTTTTGTTTTGTTTGGTTTTACTTATGTTCATTTTCTTTTCTGAATGCCATGTATGTTTACCTTCATTTTCAAATGTTTTTTTTGTCACAACTGCAGTAGCTTGAGCTCAGGACGATGGTGAGAGTTAGTGTTTTGAATGATGCTCTCAAGAGCATGTACAATGCAGAGAAGAGGGGTAAAAGGCAGGTCATGATCAGGCCTTCATCAAAAGTGGTCATCAAGTTTCTTATTGTCATGCAAAAGCATGGTATTCTTACTTGCATTTACATTTTGTCATTTTTATTTTGAATTTGGTGGGCTGTTCATAAAAAATTGTTATTTTGTAGGTTATATTGGAGAGTTCGAGTACGTTGATGACCACAGATCTGGAAAAATTGTGGTTGAACTGAATGGACGGCTGAACAAGTGTGGGGTCATCAGTCCTCGCTTTGATGTTGGTGTGAAGGAGATTGAAGGATGGACTGCCAGGCTTCTTCCATCAAGACAGGTCTGTCCCAGAAAATCTTCATACATCGTTTTTTGAATAACTTTTCTTCAGTACATACATTGAATTGACTGTTGAGGTACATGATTATTCAATGCCTGTATTAAGCTTGTTCTTGCTCTTTGAATAGCTTGCTTCTGTCATATTCTAGAAAGTTACATGAGATATCCGCTTAACCTATGTTTTTGCATATGTTCATGGGAGATTGAACTACGTTGAACCTACCCATTGTTATTGCTTGCCATTTTAGTTTAACTAAATCAATCAAATTGATTTGCAATCTACAGTTCGGATACATTGTTCTTACAACGTCCGCTGGCATCATGGATCACGAAGAAGCGAGGAGGAAGAATGTTGGTGGCAAAGTATTGGGCTTCTTTTATTGAGCAGAGTTTTTAATGGGTCTCTTCCTGGAAATTTTGGGGTAGGATTAAGTGTTTTTGTTGACAGCAGACTTAAATCACCCACAGTTTTATTTGTAATCCTTGCTTTGGATAAACCTATGATGCTTATGGTTTGATATTATGTTTGATGCAATTTGAGATATTTATTTCCTTAAATCTTGTTTCCCCAATTTTTTTTGATATGTTTAATCAGGTTCATTGACTATTCCTCAAATATGAGCCTACTAATCCTGATCCAAATGTGTCTTGATCAATATATGATTATTGTCCATATATTGTTGTACTGTAATTTATAAATAAGTAAACTGCATGCTAATAGTCACATACAGCTGTGGGTACTCTTTTTTTCTATATACAGCAAGCTTTATCACATATATAAATCAACATAGAAGTATTCAAACTTTACCAGGAAACTCTATTACATTAAGCAGAAAAGTTCAAATATCTACTACAAGTTGAATAATTGAAATATTTATGATTTCAGTGAAAACCTGTCTTGTTCTTGTGATCTCATTTAATTCAAATGTAGTGAATTTTAAATTATGTTATTTTGACTAGTTCTTTTACAAAACCATGAAAATGATATGATTTTGTTTGTTATAGACAAATTCTGAACAATTTCAATATTGAAGGCTGAAAATTGAAATGAACAAGTCTATGTTCTATCACGGGGAGGGCGAAACAGACATTTCATACCTCACACGTACGTAATGGATCAAAGGAGAAAAATGATCAAAAAGTTTGCTCCGTTCGTACGGTTTTTAACGGTCGGATCAAGACGACTAGCTTGCGCACACACCACTCTATCATGCACTCGACCACACACTGTCTGTGGGCCGTTTTCCAAGTGATTGGCCGGTTAGAGCCCACCAATGATGCACTGCCAGCTCAACTACCGAGCTGTGGTTTGGTACATCGCGGCCGTAAATCAGATTCCCTACACTATTACATATTTACTGACACGTGGCAAATGTACACGTGTCAAACGAAGAAAATAGTTGATTTAAAAGCGTCTCTCACGCCAGACTCAGAGGAGAACTGCGAAGAAAATAGAGAAGCGGTCTACGCTATCTATCTCCGTCGTGACTGTGCTAACGTGCGCACGGACGTGGACGGCGCACAATAGAAAGAGCGCATTTTAGCCACCCACCATAGTCGGAGGAAGGTCTGTAGGTGGTGTAGGTTTGTTCCATTTTTCGGTGGAATACACCAAACAATCACCCACCTCTCTGTCTCTCCAAACCCTTCTCTTTCTCTCTCTAAATCTCCATGGCTTTCTGGAGAAAAATTCATGTGTTGTATGTTGGTTCTTAATTTGCAGAGAGGTTAATCGGGTTTTTAGGGGTTTTTAAACGGTCGATACGACAATGGCTGCTCCACCTGCACGAGGTAGAGCCGATTATGATTACCTGATAAAGCTTCTGTTGATTGGCGACAGTGGTAAGTTTTTATTTGTTTGATTATTTACTCTTCATGTCGTAATCAGAATCAATCAGGCTGTGTTACGATTCCGGATCACGTTTTTGAGATTGAGAGGAAAAAATGATTTTTTTTTAAAATTTTTTGAAGCACTGTTGAGTAACTGGTTGATGATGATTGATATGGGTAGTGCTTCATTGGGTCGAGTTTGTTTATCATTTTGCTTTGTGTTTAATGCTTGGATCTATTGTTTGGTTGAGGTAATTAGTGGTTTATGTCAAACAATTTTAGCATGCCATTTTTATTTGATTAGGAAATCAATAAAGTTTGAAGAAGTAGCTGACACTTAATGGTGTATTTCAATCTGGGTTTTGGTACATCATACTTTTGAGGCCATGAAATTTGATCAGCTTGAGCTTATAGTTTGGTCTACAGGTTATAAACTAGTAAAAAGAATCTTGCTTGTTTTGTTTCCTATGTGTTTGGTAATTGGTTGTCTTACATTATTGTTTTACAGTATAAATTACATTCAAAAGCATCCTTACAATGGGTTTTTGTTTTTCTTGTGAATTTATCTGTCTATTATAATGAATACAAAAAAAGTTTGGCTTAATTGTCTCTAGTTTCCATTGTTTTGTACTATCTTTACAACAATGATTTTTATGTTTGACTGTTTTTGGGGTTTATACTTTCTGTTTTGCAGGTGTGGGTAAGAGTTGCCTTCTTCTGCGTTTCTCTGATGGCTCCTTTACCACCAGTTTTATCACAACAATTGGGTGTGTATTAACTATGGATTTAAACTGCAATTTTCATCTGACTTTGTTTCTTGTCATATTTGGTAACCTCTTGTGGCACTTCTTCCATGTGCAGAATTGATTTCAAGATTAGAACCATTGAGCTTGATGGCAAACGGATCAAACTCCAAATCTGGGATACAGCTGGCCAGGAACGCTTCCGGACAATCACAACTGGTTAGTTTTTACACAACCTTCACTAAACAGATGTACAGTGAAAACCTTTCTCGCAATTTAGTGCCGGTTGTACCCTTAATCCAAGATCTTTAGTTACTTATCTCCACTTAGTTAATTAGCACATAGCAGCATGATATGAGGGCATGTGGGGAAATCAATGCATAACTTCACTAATATTCAAATATTTGCCAAAATGAGACAATCATTTTGGGACAAAGAGTATAAAAATGATCAAGTATGACCTCGTAAAGTTGTTTATTTCTATGTGATTTGTTTAGATCACATGCTTAGAATCGTGTCATTGGATTGATGCTTTGCCTCACAAGATCTTTAGGAGCACCAGTTACATGGATGCTTAGATTCCTGGACACCAATTGTTTGGACTTTGTTATTGCTCGTGCTTCATCATTTGCAACTGTTAAAAAGTATTTTGTATTGAATATCTTTCATTTGTAACTGTTTATGGCTATTTCATTTTTTCCAGCTTACTACCGTGGAGCAATGGGTATTTTGCTGGTATATGATGTTACAGATGAGTCGTCTTTCAACAGTAATGTCCTCTTCTAATGTTTGATAGCATTATTTCATTTTCATGAATGGTTTATCCATGTACCTTCATGCTTCTCTTTCTCTGCTGTTTTCTTATAGTTCTAATTTCTTACAATTCCCAGACATCAGAAACTGGATTCGCAATATTGAACAACATGCTTCAGATAATGTCAACAAGATATTGGTAGGGAACAAAGCTGACATGGATGAGAGCAAAAGGGTATGTTTGTGTGTGATTTCTATCTGCAGATCAGCCTTGTGCATGCTTACATTGCTCTAATTACTACTCCGCACATCCGGATTATATATCTTAATTACATAATTTCAAAAATTGACCGTGTGTATCCACTTTTTCCAAGTTGGTACCGTATTCTAAAAATCATCGCAAGGTGGTGCTGTGAAAAAATATTTTTTTTTTGCACCCTTGGAAAGAGATGAATTTGGTCACTTGACATGCACGTGACTTCCCCATTATTTTGCCCTTCAATTAAAAAAAATTATTCAAAAATTACTATGTTTGTCAACATATCTACTAAATTATACAAAAATGTTCCTTCAATTTAAAAATAAATTTATTTCTAAAATTTTTAAGCATTAAAATTTGTTATTTTGAGGGTCTTTTCGACTTTCCTTTTGGTTTTTAATGGTGTCACTCACAATTCATTTTTTCTTTTTTTGTTCATGGTACCAACTTCCATTGGTTTTTAGAAGATGGTATCAACTTGCAAAGTGTAAACTACACGATCAGTGTTTGCAATTATCCTTAATTTCTATTTTCATTTACTTTTAGTTAGAATTCAAGCCTTGCAGATGGAATTAATAACTGTGCAGGAACCATATCTAAAGTGAATATGTGCTTATTACCAAATATGCTCCCTCTTTTCCTTGTAGGCTGTGCACACCGCTAAGGGCAAAGCGCTAGCAGATGAGTATGGCATCAAATTTTTCGAAACTGTAAGTTAAAACTCTTACTAATATGTGGAGAAATAGTTAGCCATTGTTGATTTTTGTGCTGATTGAGAGAGAACTTTGAACTGCAGAGTGCAAAGACGAATCTGAATGTGGAAGAAGTTTTCTTTTCAATAGCACGGGATATAAAGCAAAGGCTTTCTGATACTGACTCAAAGGCCGAGGTATTCATTCTTAAATACATCCGTCTTAATATTTTGATTGTGCACAAAGCAGAGACAAATTCTCACTGTTTGAGATCACATTTGGTAGTTCAATTTTGACAAATTCTTGACCCTCAAATCTTGTGCAGCCTACAACAATCAAGATTAATCAACCTGACCAGGCGGCTAATGGCGGTCAAGCTGCGCAGAAATCAGCTTGCTGTGGTTCATAAGTGATGACTTGTAGTCTTTTCAGCTTGTGTAGTGTGAAACATAGTTGTTGTCTCAGAATTCTACTTCCTAGGCTAAACAGTTCTATTTTCTGTAAACATTTGTTCTTCAATTCCAGTGTACACTTCATATTCGGTCCATTTTATATTTTCCATCTGCATAAAGAACATTTTGGATATACTTTAAGATTCATTAATTGTAATCGCGTATGTCCAGATTGTTGAGGAGAACTAGGCCTTAATAAAGAGGAGCACACAACACGAAATCATTAAGTTCCAGATCATGAGTTTAAGATGTATTGTATTGGGGCAACTATATTTGCATTCCCACTTTGACCTTTCATTTACACAGATACAATGTATACGATCTCTCGTGACACAAATACATTTTCACCTTTCATTAATTGACAAAAAAACCCCGTATTCTGTCAAATGACATTAACTAAATGTCTCAAATGCCCTTCACAATCCATCAATTTTTCATAGAAATACCACCTAACCCTAACACACTGCCAATAGCCAATGGCGATAGCCACCGCCAGCCACAACCTCCATCATGGTTTATTTTTAGGGGTTTGGGGTTAGGATTTATAAGGGTAGGGTTTAGAGGGATACAGTTTAGGGGTGGTTTGAGTATTTTTTATATATATAAAGAATCAAAATTTCCATCCAAAATGACAGACATCCAGGTATTTTTTAAATGAAATATCAAATTGAACATGTGTGTCACGAAAGGTCATGTGAAATATGTCTGTGTAAATAAAAGGTAAAAGTGAGGGTGTAATTATAATTACCCCTATTTTATTTAACATAAGATTACTGACTCACATATGAACACAAATACGAAGCTGACAGATCTTCATGACATGACAAGAGACATTGATTTTTGAAGAGTGCGTTTCTTGGGTATAGCTTTGAGTGGCACATTCATTTTGGCACTCACACCCAACCTATCACTCATGTCTAGGGTTTCAGGAGAGAGATGAGCTTCAAGCTCCCAATCAAAACAATGGAGAAGAGAGGCCAAAGCAAGTCCCATCTGTTTATGTGCCAATGACATGCCTAAGCACATTCTTCTTCCCGATCCAAATGGAATCAACTCATAATTTTGTCCTTTAAACTCAATATCCGAATCGAAAAACCTCTCGGGCTTGAACGACAAAGGATCGTCCCAAGACTCTGGATCTCTCCCTATGCTCCAAACATTGACGAAAACCTGAGTGTTCTTCGGAATCAGATATCCCATAAACATAGTATCTTCCAAAGTGTTCCGAGGAAGTAATAAAGGGAACGAGGGATGGAGCCGCAATGTTTCTTTTAACACAGCTTGGAGGTAAGGGAGTTGATCCATGTCACTCTCCTCAACCTTCCTCTCTCGCCCGACGACTCGATCGAGTTCTTCTTGTGCCTTCCTCATGGTCTCCGGATGTTTCAATAGCTCTGCCATTGCCCATTCCAAAGTCCCACTTGTTGTCTCTGTCCCTCCAAAAAACATCTCCTGAAAATTCATTAGAGTAATAACTTAACTTGTAAGTCATGTTCAAGGATAACTACTCACTTGAACAACTGAAGAAACCGTACTTATTAGAGAATTAACTCGGCTAAAAACTTAAGCTGATAATTGAAGGATTAATTATAGTTATATTCTTACGCGTGTCCTTACAGACAAACCTGTTTACGTGTTTGGATGTGAAATTTAAGAAAAGATATGAGCAGGCTTGTAGAAATGAAACAAAATAGAAAGCCTATTAAGGACATATGAGATAAATAGAGAAAAATTATATATTTTGCACCCGTAATAATAAAGTACCAGCTTAACTAAAAGCACAAGCTGATAATTAAAATATTGTTATTGTATCTATGTGAGTGATGATCAATATTTAAGTTTAATTAGTCAAAGATTTAGTCGTGTCTGTTTTGGTCTTTGTGATTAAAAACTAAAGAGTTAACTATTACATATTATACATCTTTTATACATAATTATTTATAATTATACGACTTTTCAAAATGTTACCTATAACTCTTTTAAGCCAAAAACAAAGAAAATGACCTTAATTTTAATCTAGATTATACATTTTAATCTAGAACTATATATATCAGCAGCCAGTGACTTGCTAAACTTGAAATTAGGTATGTGCAAAACCCTTGTACAAGGCCTTACTATAATTTTCTTTTTGTTTTGTCCCTGTCATATATGAGATTAGAGTTCAAATACTTGATTACTAATTTTTTGTTTTGTTTTGTACATGTCTTTCTCTTCTCTAAGATCATAGTTCAAGTACGGTCGGAATAACTTAATCAAACTAAAATATTAGTAAAATGTTGAATAAAAAAATATTAAAATTGGGTTTTCTACTTATTAAACTAAAGCCGTCTCATAGTGAGAATTAGCCTAATCACACTAAAGTTTTAGTGGATTCTAAATTTGATTATTATTTTAACTCAAAGTGTATTTTTATGTTTTTTTTTATATTATAAAAAATCATTTTAATCGATAAATATAATTTAGAGTCCACGTGTCAGCCTGTGATTGTCTCGACCACGACTTTCGCATGAAACTTTCGACTAATCAGTCGAAAGTCAGGCGAAAGAGCGATCTTTCGACTAGTCGAGAGATCTCTCGACTGATACTCACGCATGAGAACTTTCGACTGATTAGAAAGTTAGTCGAAAGGGAAAAAATGATGTTTCGCCTGACTTTTGCCTGATACAAACGCCTACATTACAGGTGCTCTTAAGGGTGAAGAACAAAAAAAAAACAGACTATCTTCTGAAGATACCTTGGTTGAAGAAGAGTATTAAACTCGGCGGCCGCCTCCTCACAGTAACAAAAAAATCCGGTGTTGGTGTGGTGTTGCGGTGACGTAGCAAACGGTCTCCGATATCAAAGGCTACTGAGCCAATCTTCGATCCAAAACCGAAGTCCGCCTCCTCACAGTGACTTGATGCTAACCTCTAACCTCTGTTTTCTTATCAGAGACCACCTATCAAATTCTTCATTGTGAATAATCTTATTATTGTGATAGTATTCGATTAAAATAAGAATTAATCAAATTTTATAGGCTAATATTTTTAATATTACATTATTTTATTATTACGAAAAAAATTGTTGATGTCCTTATTAAAAAAACTAACTCAACCGTTAATCTTATGTCAAATTTTCAGAAGGGTCTTCATTCCTCGGGTTACTATTGGAGTTGTAAGAGCATCTATACTGGTGCGTCTGATGGCGGTTATGTCTATTATTGATAAAAAGAAGTTGCACAATCTGCACCGGTGCATCTGATTGCAGTGTCTGAAGACGGTTAATTCAATTAATCATGTTTTCCCCATATATCTAAATGTTTATAAAATCAAGATTTAAAATTTAAAAATAAAAAGTGATATACAATTAAATGCAAAATAGAAAAATTAAATTCATTGCATTGAAAAATACATTATATATATTAACCGTGATTCATAATCATGGCCTCAGGTATTCTCTTGTTTGGGTCTTGGTCTTTGTAATGTTGTTCTAGTTCCTCCGGTGTCATGTCGGATATGTCAACCCGTTGCAACTCTCGAGCAATATTGGCGTACTTGTCGACCTTCGCGACATACTTTACTCTAGCCAACGCTGCAGAATTATTGTTTCTTTCGTGCATGATGGTCACAGCGTCCAATGATGGCCCCTCCATTAGCTGTTTACCATTTTGTTTGGCCGCCTTCTGTCACATTGGTCTCGGTTGGCTCAATGGGGATGACTCAGTACCAAGTTCAGCGTCGGTGGATGGTTTGGTTGGAAGAGTTGTATAATTCAGACTTGCTCAACTTGGACCTCTTCGATTTGTCGGACCCATACCCAGCCCTTCATTTCGGCTCATCTCTAAGCGTCTCCCACCAATGCATAGCATTGAAATGCTTAGGTTCCTCACTCGCCGCGTACTGCATGGCCCGCTCATAGAGGGTCTCGTCCGATGCACCACTTATATTGGCATCATTCTGCATTGTCCAATGCCTTGGAATTTTTTGGCCCTCTTATTCATCTTTTCCCAACGATCCTTCAGCCAGTTGC
>JAYMSW010004753.1:0-10686 GCA_036897725.1 Erodium texanum | reverse complement strand
GTGGCCACAATGGTTTCAAAAGTTTACAACGAAATATAGGTTTATAGTAGATAGCGAGCCTATATATATGAGTGGTCTCCAGTACAAACCACCCTTAGAATAGAAACCAATATACCATCGTTTTGTTGGAAAGTATAATACATTTTATTGGAAACTACAACACATTGTGTTGGAAAGTATATATTTTAACACATGTATTGGAAACTATAGCCTATTGTTTTGGAAACTATGAAACTTATGTGAAAATTGATAGTTTCCAATCCCATGTGTTATAGTTTCCAATATAATCTATTGTACTTTCCAACAGAACGATAGTTTCCTTGTTTCTATTCTAAGGGGTGGTTTCAATTGGAGACTAATCCATATATATATATATATATAGATACATTATCATAATAAAATCGTCTTTATATTTTTGAATAAAAAATAATTGTATATAGTTTTCACGGGGATCCGTTACTCACATATTAAAAAAAAACACGTGAAAAGATAATTATGTCCGTAAATCTACTTTTAGTACAAAACAGGGAAAACTCGAGAAAATGACGGTGTAGTATCGGATATTATCACAATATGATTTTTATTTTATATCTGTATCAAATCAGGACTGTGTAATATCGGATACTATCACAATATGACTAATTACCCTCACTTTTTTAATAACAAAATAAAATTTTAAAATAAAATGCTATAATTTGGATTTTATACAAAAAATCAGTTTTTAATTTTGGAACTTTTAGAAATATTAAAAAGTACAAGACTTATCATTTTGATTTTAAAAATATTTTTGAACATAAATTCATTATAAAAATTTCTGACACATGACCCACGTCAGCCTTCTTCGACCCTAGATACGGATCTGGTTCCCACGGCACTGACGCTCGACCCCTTTCACTATGGCCTCCGTACTTTCGTGTCTCTTCGACACATCAGCTCTCATACCTTTACATTGACAACTCGTTCCCCTCCAGAAGATGAAGAAGATGGATGTGGGTAAAGAACTAGAGTGGGATCTCGCTGAAGTTCATGGGGGTGGGTTGGGGATTTGAGTGTTTTGTTTAGGATTGGGAGGTTTAGTTTAGGGAAATGGTGGTTTTAATTTAGGGTGGGATAGTTTTAATTTAGGTTTGAAGGATAATGTTGATATTTTTGAAACATAAGGGTGACATGATTCCGTTAATTTTGACTTACAGTTCAACTTAAAACGAATACACGATCCTAGTTTGATACAAAAATAAGATAACAGTTGTATGGCATTGAAATAATATCCGATATTACAACGTCATATTCTGAAGTTCTTCTGGATTTTAATTTGGGGTGAAGGGTAATTTTGGTATTTTTTTAAAAAAGTAAGAGTGACATGTGCCACGTACGTGACTGATTCGGTTACTTTTGACTGATGCTACAGCGTAAAAATTATATGAGGTCATGTTTTGATACACAAATATAGACAGTCATATTCTGATAATATGTCAAATTTACCCTAAAAAAATGCGATAACCTATTTTAGGTAATCTTTATTGTTATTTACATAATAATTTATGTATAATATTGGGTTTTTTTTATATATAAAATGTCACTAAAATAATTACATGCTTTTCCTAGCTAACTATTTATTATGTATGTTAATTTACTTTACATCATTTTATTTTATTTTATTAAATTAAATAAATCATGTTATCACAAATTAAATTTTTTGATTTGTAGGGTTTGTGGTTAGGTTTAGTGAGTTGTCATGAGAAAGTAGCAACTTATTGTAAGAGATGATAATATTTTTTTTTTAAAGGAAGGATATCTTCGATATAAAAAGAAAAAGAAAGATAGACATAATTTTCAAAATAACATTTCGTTTGGGATAAAGAATAGAGAGAGTTAGTTTTAGATAGTCACTCAATTTTCCTATTACAAATGTACAAAAGCTTTACAAATAAATACGTTACAAAGGTTTCTGATACCATTGATGGTTTCGGTTGTCCTGAAAAAGCCCAAAACTTGTAAGAGTTAGATAAATCGTCAAGGAATCAAAAGAATTCTTGAATACCCAATGACAAAAACAAATAAATTATTACAACTGAATTTTATAGAGAGAAAAATAGGAGAACAAGTGTCTCTCAAAAGTAGACTAATCGTATAAGATGACGGGCAATTTCAGATACAATAAAGATATACACAGTCTCTAAAGACCAATCATTTTAAGAATAAAGAGGATAAACTTCATAATATGACCTTAGATAACGAGAATTATCGTAATTTTGCTTTTTCATCAGGAAGAAAGAAATGCATTAATCAAAAAGAGAAATACATTATCAGAAATGACTGTCATATTATTTTTGTATCAAACAACGACCGTGTACTTGATGGATCTTTGACTCATATGCATTTTCTTGCATTGTTCCCTCACATGTAAGCCTATTTTACTCTTAGAAAGTATTGTTTTTAGTCTAGTTTTAATAAATTTTTACATGGTCGGTATTACATCTTTTGTTGTTCTTTGGTAAGTACCAAGGAGCTGTTTGGAGGAGTCCTTGGGAAGCTATGGAACATGAAGCATAAACCCTGATCATCCCGGAAAGTAGCTTTCTTGAGAAACTAGAAAACGGATTTCAAATTTCGGATGGGCGTCGACGGGGTCGAGCCTCACGTGTCCATAGAGCACGAGCTCTCCAGCGCCACACATGCCCCCCGCACATTGTTTGTAGCACCGATAGACTACACATCACCGTTGACGTGTGTCATTGGCAGCACTAATGGGTTCCACCTCAGCCCACGACTGTCGTTTGCAGCATCGACGGAGGGCAGCACAGCAGCTTGTCGTCACCAATTTTATCCTCGGGAAACTGTACTACCGACGTACCCTCTGACTGGAGTCGAACCCATCAAGTCAATGCATGTCGATGGTCCTTCAAGCAGTCCTTCGACTACGAACAGAGCTGAAAAAATGTATAAATAGAGGCATTGTCTCTAGGGCTAGGAACTTTTGGCTTGGGATCGAAATTGTGTCTAGGATCTGATTACTAGAGAGGGTCTTGGTTGAAGAGGCTTTGTGGGGTATGTTCTTTGCCACTAAGGACAAATTAGGGTATCGAAGTCAGGGCGAGTGGCTTGCAGGTTCTCCTAAAGGAGGGGAGTGCAAGGAAAAGAAAGGGGTTTGCATCCATTCTTGGTGTAGATCTCTTCTTCCCACTTTTATTAGCATTCTTCTTGTAGATCCATGTATTCTTCTATCATGGTTATGGTGTAGAATCAATGGCCATTGATTGTATTTGAATGTCAATCTATGGTATTAATGTTTGATTGAGCAAACTTATCATTTTTGATGTGCAATTAAGTTTAACCTATGAAATGTTGATTCTTGAGCATGGATTAATCGTTGTGCATTGTAGATAGAACAAAGGTTAGTCCTTGCCATTGCTCATACATTTCGTGATCTTTTTATTTGAAAACATTTCGTGATCTTTGTGTATGCATAGATTCATGATAGGATTTCTTAGTTGTCATTTAACATCCATAGGCAGTTATAACATGTGTATATCTGTCAACCTACTAAGATAGTAGCATGCTAGATAGATGTTGGTGTTTATGTTGTGAATTTACTAAGTATGTTATCTCATGTCGGTTAATGTTGAAAGCTAATTGTTTAATGTTTCATTGTCGATTTACTAAGTATGACTTTATTTGGGTTTGTTTGTTGAAATGGTAGTGTTGCTATCGATTAAGGTAAGTTGCGGTGACGGGGTGACTGAGAACCATACATGTAGTTGTGGCTTTATGTTGAATGATGTCTACATAGTCCTAGTGACATTTGGTTGTATTATGCATCATTTTGTGGATAGTAGCATGTGTCATTGGGGAGTTGTTTGTGCTAGTGTGGGAATAGTTTGTTACGTGAAGTTTGCAGTCTCCTGACTTTAGCGTATCTGCATGATGCCGACATCCATTCACGTAGAAGGCCCCTTCCGAGGAATTGAGGACTCTGAGGAAGAGTGTCGTTGGGCTTGAGAAACTCACTTATCTGATACCATATGTGGTGTCATGCAGTGGCTCCGGAGGCTAACATAGTAGTTACATCTCTCTGGTTTTAGTTCGGCGAATCACCCACTAAAGAACCGCAAGGTAGATAATATTATTTATGAACTTCTTACTCACTAACCAGTTCTACAATTTAACCTCTTTTTTACACCCATGGTCTACATCCACTTCATGTACTCGTCACCCCTTGCTAATATGGCTACCTCCATAAAGCCTACTAACTCGCCTTCAGTCTCCCTAAGTTCCTGCAAGCGTAACCCCATTGCATGTTATCGATCAAACAAGCCGTCGACGCCGCATGTAATGCTCCTTTCGCCATGAGCATGGATATTTTCCTCCTCTCGACCTTTCCAATGCCGCCATGTCCATTTCCCCCCTACCGTGTGCGCCCACACATTCACTCACTCACTCAAAACACTCTAAGCATGTGTATCAAACCACTGCGTCATTCCTCCACTTCCATAAACTTCAATCCACTACAGCCTTCCGCTAACCTCTTGTACATAAGAAACTAGATTAGGTAGTGACAGTCTTAGTCTAGGAGATCACCTCAAATCTTTCTACACCAATCTCCCTGTGGGATCGACTGGTTCGTACCAGTAAATCTGTATATCTTGTACGACCACGTACGGTTCTATGCGGGAACCACCAGTGCCTAAACCCATGGACACCCTATAATCTGGAACCATCCAGGTGTCTTGGGCGAGCTGGAGGTTCTGGGTCCGAGCAAGATGGCATCATTGCTAGGGAGCAAGGTTGGTTAGAACGATTTATTTTGTAATTTCTCTCTTTCTTATTGAGTTGTTAGTTTTCTAGGGTGTTAGTTTTCGGTCTCATATTTTCTATGTGTGTTGTATATTCTTTGTAGTTCTTGTAGTATTGTTCAACTTGGTGATCTGTGTCTATGTTGCTTGTTTCATGAATTCAGCACATGACCCAAGGATCTACCTCTTTAATTATTCTCGACCCTAACATAGAGAGGACTTTCGGGGCAAACGGAAAGAGGAAACAAGTAGGACAATGACTAGCCATTGGCCAAAATATGGAGCGAGATAGACAGAGAGTCCCTCATGGGATTCCCGTAGGCTATAGTATGGATAGATAGCCATGCTAGCTCGCGCTCGAGTAGTGAGGACGCTCCAAAGGGTAATGGAAACTATGGATGCAGATATTTGCAGGATCCCAGAGCCGACGAGGTTAACCGATTGTCTTTCAGCCTATCGCTAATGTGGGGCAGTTCCATGGAACTGCAATGGAAGACTCATACAAGCATGCATCCAATGTAATGAAGATCGCTCATAATTCTTCTAGAGGATTTGCAATTGAGGATCTAGGAGATCTATGCAAAAAAAATATTTCCATAGACCGCCCAAGGAGAAGTTTCATCTTGGCACTATAACTTGCCTGATAAGGTGAAAGCTAACTGGGAGATTCTTCACGAGCAATCTTTTTAGCAGTATCATCCTCCTAGTCTAGATGCCAAGTTCAGGACCAAGTTGATTAGCTTTGAATCGTTGATTAGAGAAACAATTAGCAATGCTTGGACTCGTTTCAAGACTTATCTAAAGAGGTGCGGTCGTAAGGATCCATCAACTAAAGCACTGGTCGAGTAATTTAACCAATGGTTGTCGGATACACTTCAAAATGTGATCGATGCCCCAACTGATGTGCTTTGATGAGGGATGTTTAGGTCATTCATGTCCAGCTATTAGCCAAGATCCATTCGCAAGAACAAGGATCCCGCCCTTACTAGTGGCTTGAGGGCACCCTCAAATTGAAGATGTTCTAGCCAAAAAAGATGAAGAAGCCCACATGTGAGGTGAAGGTGTGAAGAAAGAATTTACAACTATGGGACCGGTAAACAACCCGGTAAGCTTAGCAGCGGGGAGTAGCAAAGAGGCATATGCTCCACCGTAAGAGGGAGCCCTCTCAAGGATCCTTAAAGCTTTAAAAGAAATTGGAGAAAATTCCCACTTTGCTAAGGACATAGAACAAGCCCCCGAGCGTCATGAAGACCTGTTCAAGGCGTTCATGGCAAAAGAGATAGCTTCAATTCCCAGAGTAGTAGATATTGGAGCAAAGAGCTAATCTTGGGCACCGTGGCCAAAAAGGGAAATGATCTCCATAGATTTACTAGCCCCTATAATTTAGAGGATCAAACTTGGCTTATGCTTCTCTATGCGATTGGAAGCCGGCATAAATCTAATGACCCTTTATCTATTCAAGACTCTGAATTTGGGCACCCTGAAGAGAACTACCATTTCCATACAACTAGCAGATGACTCAGTAACCCATCTAGATGGAGTTGTAGATAACGTTATAATGAAGCTAGGAGGCGTACTCTTTCCCGCAGATTTCGTGGTAAAGAAGATAGTGATGTGCCAATAACTGTGGGCCGCCCTTTTCTGGCCACAACATGAGTTAATATCGAGGTAAACACAAGTACTATCAGTATCAGGCCGGGAAGAAGAATAGATACGAAGCATCGACACTAGGCTTGGTTGGGGGAATGGTGAAAGAAGCCAGAGAGGAAGCATTTAGCAATCTAGGTCAACATCTCGAGGCCGACCGCGAGTTTATGAAGAAACTACGTATGGGGAGCATGGATCCCTTGTGAGAAGACATTTTGGTAGCAGTTGCAACCACGCCACTCTAGAGGGTGATCATTATCATAATTTGAGGGGAGCAGTTGTGCCGTGGAAATAGCCGCACATCCGTCCAACTGAAGGACGTTAAACAATACGTTATCTAGGAGGCAACCTGGAGTATTTCTCTCTCTCCCCCGCTTTTTGTTTTCGTTTGTCCGTTTATTTCTGTAGATTTTTAGGATTCTCATAGTTTTTTTTATATAGTTTTGTTGTTTTGGAAACTCCTTATGTGGCTTGCTTATAATGTAGGGAAAACATTGGAGAGCTTGTACTAGATATATCTAAGTATGAAGCTCACACAGTTCGTCCTTCCAATCTCCAACCTACCAAGCTACAAAAGGAAAGTTCTCTTCCTTCTATAGCACTATAGATGCATGGCCAGAGCAAACATCATCTAGGGGAAGTACCTCTAACCCCTACACTTTTATCACTTTAATTTGCTTGCATGTTTTGATGATTTTCTTGTTAAGATTTGTTGTGCCTTGCATGATATTTTTACATCACAGAATGTTCGTTTGTTGCATGCTTTCCATAAAATCTCTATTGTTGGGTCGATATCTAGTTGGTAATGTTTTTCAACAGAGCATGCATAATTATTACTTTCTACAATTGTGTTCCCACAATTAGACTAAAGTCTAAGTGTGGAAGAGGTAATGTCTCTCTGCTTTACTACTTCCATTCACAACAACATTTCTAAAAAACTATAAATTTTTGCATTTAGATTAGGTCATAAGCATCCACGTTTTCGTTATTATCTCTTTTCTTGTGTTAACCCTTGTCAGTACTGTTAGATAGCTTGTATATACTTTACGGGACGCATTAGTTATTTTTGGGTTAATGAAAGAAGGATGGAGTGGCATGATTTTAACCTTGAATGCTCTGTGTATATTGTAAGTCTAGTATCGTATTAATCTTGTTAACGAAGTTTGCATAATAATACCGCTAAATGCAAAAGCTTTCACGAAAAAAAGTGATAACAAGTCAAACTCTTTTATTCATGACTTTGTCACTATTGGTTTTGAATTGTTAGATACACTGCAATAGGTAGGTGAAGGTGAATGGTTGAGTATAGTTCTTGTGTTGAATAATGTTGTGCCCTTGCTTTTGCTCTCTTGAGTGCATTCATTTAGGCGACTTTAATACTAGTCGGATTCATGTTGTTAGACTATGATAAGTGCTTGAGGATCAATTTTCAAAAATTTCACACACGACTTGTAGCTTGTTCAGGTAAGGATCAGAGAGTGTAGTAACAAAGTTACTTCTAAGGAAAGTGTGGTTAGGCTTCGATGCCTGTGAGTATGAGCCGCTTTTTGAATCACTTTCGGGTTTTACCATCCTCCTACAAGCATTTGTGACTGCACCCAAAAGTCCATAGCATACAGCAAATTTGCAATTCAATCTTTGCTGGTTCCTTTGTTAAGTCATGAGCTGCATTCCTGATTACCTTTGGGCTCTCCCGTCATCTTGCAAGCTAACGTGACTGCGCTCACAAGGTCATAGCTGTTAGTGAGCTTGTAGTCCTACTTTGCAGAATTATCTATCTGTTGAGTATTTACTGGGGTTATATGAGCAAAAATATGATTTTTTTTTTTAACTTCCACATCCGATAGAAAAGTGTCTAAAAGGATGTTGCCCTCAAAATGCATATATAAAGAATGCATCTCAATATAGCTGTTATAACTACAAGCAAGTATTCCCTGGTAAATGCTCAACATAGGAGTGAATTCAAGGGGTAGGGGTAGAGGTAGATGACCCTATTGGATGTAGAAGTAATAAGTAATGGCTGCATTTCTCCTCTTCCTACTATAACATGCTTACAACATTTTCTAACACGAGAAGAGCAGAAAACCGTGCATTCTTGATCGTTTTCTTTATGAGTTCATAAAAGAACTAGGAAAAATGATCCTTGATGCATGTACTCTTGAGTGAAAATTGTCTGTGTATAGCATTTGAAGGCATGAGGGGTAGAGACTTCTTGAAACTGTAACTTACTTATGCTCTTTGTATATAGGTACCTTTTTTAAAAACAACGTAGGCTTTTTTATAAGTCTGTGGTTTGAACTCTATTTAGTTGTATGACTTGTTGGCTTTTTAATTTTTACTAACCATTGAAAACGACAAATTTATACGTAGGTATCTCATGAGTTAAGACATGTGCATCATGAGAAGCTCACATGTTTAGTGGAAGACCACCAACCTATTTTCTCACCATATATATATCTTGTTGTTTGACGTTCACTGACTTGTGGGTTAACATGAAATTTTATTGAGTTGTAGACTTTCGGTCATTATGGTCATCACATTTAGCAACGAAGTTTTCTTTCTGCTATAGTTGAGTTAGCATTTGCATCACTTGCATACTTTTACTGCTTTCCAATAACCTGGAGACCCCAAGCTTCGCCTAAGAAAAATTATACTGTGAGGTTTATCTTGACAAATCTATCTTGTAATATTATATTTAATGCTTTGTACGGGCACATATGCTTTATGCTCGTTTTCTTTCTTGGGGCGAGAAAGGTTTAAGTGTTAAGGGTTGATGATTCTCTGACTCATATACATTTTCATGCGCTTTTCCCTCGCATTTAAGCCTATTTTGCACTTTGAAACTATTGTTTCAAATCTAGTTTTAATAAACTCTTCTATAGTCAGTGTTACTTCTTTTATTGTTCTTTGGCAGGTACTAAGGAACAGCTTGGAGGAGTCTTTGGGAAGCCATGGAACGCAAAGCATAATGCTCGATCATCCCGGAAAACAGCTTTCTTGAGCAACAAACAAATCATGTTTCAAATTCCAAACGGGCATCAACGGACCCCTAAAGTCTCACGTGTCCATGTAGCACAAGCTCTCTCGCGCCACGCACGTCGTTTGTAGTGCCGACAAACTACACATCACCGTTGACGTGCATCGTTGGCAACGTTGACAAGTTCCACCTCAGCCTATATTCGTCGTTTGCAGTGTCGACGGAGGACAACACAGTAGTCCAACGTCACCGATCTTATCCTCGGGAACCCCTACTGTAGACCCCCCCCCCCCCCCGACAGGGATCAACCCCATCAAGTCGATGCACATCGATGGTCCGTCGGCCAGTCCATCGACTACCCGTAAAGCTGAAAAAATCTATAATTTGAGACATTATCTCTAATGCTAGGAACTTTTGGCTTGGGATCCAAATTGTGTGTAAGAATCAATTACAAGAGAGGGTCTTAGGTGAAAAGGCTTTGTGTGGTGTGTTCTCTATCACCAAGGGTAGATTAGGACATCAAAATCAAGGGGAATGGCTTGTATATTCCCTAAGCGGAGGTGAGTGCAAGGAAGAGGAAGGGATTTGCATCCATTCTTGCTCTCGATCTCTTCTTCCTATTTATATTAGCTTTCTTCTTGTAGATCCATATATTCTTCTATCATGGTCATAATGTAAAATACATGGCCATGGGTTTACTTGAATGTTAATCTATGGCATTGATGTTTGGTCGAGTAAAGCTTTCATTTTTAATGTTCAATTAAGTTTTTCCTATGAAATGATGATTTTTTAGCGTGGATTAATCGTTGTACATTTTAGACAGCACAAGGGTTAGTCCTTCCATTTCTCAAACATTTGGTGATCATTGTGTGTGCATAGGTTCATGATAGGATTGCTTAGTTTCCATTTAACATCATACACAATTATAACGTGTGTATTTTTATCGACCTGCTAAGATAGTAGCATGCTAGATAGATGCTGGTGTTTATGTTGTGAATCTATGATGTCTCATGGCCTTCAGCCAGAAAGCGAGTCTCCTCCTGGTTGATTAATATTGAAAGCTATTGGTTTAATGTTTCGTTGGAGATTTACTAAGTATTGGCCAGGACGGTGGTCTTCTGAATACGGTCTAAATAGAAGCTACCACAAGCCTATACACGCAAGCGCACGGAGTCAAGAAGTAGTATTGGTCTTACGAACAGGTCGATCCCATAGAGACCAAGAGTAGGTGATTTCAATTTAGGATGATTGGTTCACTGAGTCAGTCTG
>JAYMSW010004752.1:0-10686 GCA_036897725.1 Erodium texanum | reverse complement strand
GTAACCACTATAAGGATGTTGTGGGAGGTAGTTGCCAGATTGCTGTCAGCTCTTTCTGAGCTTAGGAGAATGTGGGGTGCCAAGGACATCTCAGATCTGGAAGACAGCTCGAGCTGCCGCAGATGGAAGATCCAATAGTTCGGGTTTACATGGATTGTTCGAGTGTGGTAGTGTCAGGGTAGGATATAATGTATGTGGTATTGTGTTAGTAGAGTAATAGTAGGTTGTAGGACCCGTGTAGATTGGTAATAGTACCAGCTTGTCTGGTTTTAGGTGCCGTCTCTACCAGACTGTGTATCAATACGAGGTCAATATTAGTGCCAGCTCAGTCTGATTAGGTCGGCCAGCAATTAGACTGGTGGCTACCCCGAACGTCCAACAATTATAAGATGTATCCGTGGTGATACACAATTTGGGGAGTACTTGTTCAAAAAGAAAAAAAACAGTGAAACTTTCACGGTGAAAGTCAAGTGTATCTTACTAAAATAGTTTAGATTGATTTAGGCAAACATTATATATAAAAATTCAAGTCAAGTAATGACCTTTTATAAATTAGTAAAAATATATATATACAATTCCTACTAATTTGAATGAAAAATGTCACACAATTTTCAAAATATCTAAATTACCCATTGAAACCATGTCCTTTGACACTGAAATCTCAACCCTTAAAACTAAACTTTAAATTAGGTGGGATAACATGGTGGAGCAGGTGGCGGTGATCAGGGGCAGGTCTAAGAATATAATTCAAGGTATTCTTTCATTAATCGTTAAACATAGTAAAAAAATCACATGTACACTATACTTGTAGAAGAATTACAAATTTTGAGCTAAGTACAAGTTTATCGGATTTGTTGGGCATAACAAATTTAAATGACCATAATTTTTTCATATGAACTCCGATTTAGGCAAGTAACTGAAACCTATACAATATTAACAGTTTCTCAGACTAAGGTATTCACAAGAATACCATGTACCCTTCTAAATCCGACCCTGACATGGTTGTAGCGGAGTGAAGAGATATGGTGGTAGTGGGAGGACGTGGTGGCTAGGGTAATTGGGTGGTAGTTTTTGAAATTTGACAGACTTTTAGGGACATTTTAGATATCTATTCAGTAAAAGTTGACAGAATTAAAATTAAAAGACAAAAATCATAGTTTCTTTTTTGTAGTACGTTAGGTTAGGATCGAACCTGCGCATCTCATCTTGGGGCAACCTTCAATGTGCTCCACATAGTAAGAACAACCGGGACACCTCGCCCAATTTCTCTCTGCCGCCAGCCGTTCAAACTTCCGGTCATTGGTAGATTCCGAGCACAGGTGACCGGCCCTCCAGGTAATCCCGCACCGGAAACAAAACGGCTCCACGCAATTAGGGCACGTGGACAGTCCCGGAACCAACCCTCCACACTCGTTTACTATCAACTCCGAGCACTTGGGACAATAACACGAATCGAGCCCTTCGACGGCTGACCGGCAGAGGCGGTCGCACCAGCGGCGGAAGAGATACTCAGCAAGGATCGGCCTGCCCGCGAGAGCGTCGAGAGGCTGGCCGCAGTCGACGGCGGGGAAGTTGACGGCGACATTGTTCTTGTATCGGAGCTTGACGGTGATGTGCTTGGCCATGCAGCCGTTGCAAAAAGGATGCGCGCAAACGCTGTCGTTTCGGAACATTTTGGTTGAACACGTGAGCTCCGTGCATATCTCGCATCTGATCATGTGCTGCTGTTTTTGACTCTGATGATGATGATGCCTCCAATTTGTTTATTATTGCCTTCATCGTTTAGCTTTGTGAAAAAGGAATTGAATGTGAATCGCTTTCGTGTGTTTATTGCTGAGTAGTAGTAGTGTATATATAAATAAGTAATGAATCTTTTGTAATAAAAGTATATATATGCATATATATGGTAATTGAGTAATATGGAAGGTGATCACAGCTTGATTTCTTTCTTTGTGATGCAAAGTCAACCTCGATATATTTTGCATACTCAATTTCGACGATCGGCATCAATTTTATATACATCATTAATTATTTGTTTGTTGTTTACTAGGAATTTTGTTCTTATTTAGTTATGAGTTAATTTGAGATATCTTTTGTAATGTAAGTACGGGTATACAAGACATTGACATTATAATTTCTTTTTTATGAGTGTAACAATTTTTACAATTACTATATAAATGAAAATAGCTCACCTCCGATATACTTTAGCGACTTTGTTGTGATACTTTAGGTTCATGCCGGATAAATCATAGTTTGCTTATTTACAAGTTTTTCACTGAACAA
Organism: Erodium texanum; assembly: GCA_036897725.1. Taxonomy (NCBI): domain Eukaryota; kingdom Viridiplantae; phylum Streptophyta; class Magnoliopsida; order Geraniales; family Geraniaceae; genus Erodium; species Erodium texanum. The sequence continues at coordinate 8,403 of JAYMSW010004752.1, read as the reverse complement.
ATCTCAGCATTTGATTTTTCCGATATGGAATATAAGATATGATTTCCAGTTTTTAGTTTATATATACGAATATACAAAGACTTGCCGGCAGCTGAGACTTTACCGACAATCGACCAAGACAAGGCATGAACACCGGCGGCGAGAAAGAGCACGAAGCTGAGGAGAAATTGAAAATAAAAGATCAAAGTGGTTGTTATTGTAGTTATATCCCTATAGGTTATTATAAAGAGATAACCATATATCGCAACCGTGTAGTAACCTTCGATTTCAAAAAGTAACGGTTTGTTTAGTAGTCCAACAAAACGTAACGGTGAGCAAAAATTCCGCCTATAAACTAACTAACACCGTTAGTTTTCATATGAAATGACCATTCTACCCCTTCTCCTCCTTTTCATAATGTGACAGTGTACTAACCTTCTATTTCAAAAAGTATCGGTATGTTTTGTTATTCAACAAAATGGGACGGTAAACAAAATTTTCGTTTGTATACTAGCTAACTTGGTGAGGGTTGAGTTTAGGGTTTTATGATATGATTTAGGGTTGTTGAGGGTGTTCAAGGTGGATGAGGGTTTGGGGTTTGGTTGGTTCAATATTTGCGATTTGGGGTTTGACTGATTTAAGGTTTAGGTTGGGGTTTGGTTGATTCATTGTTCAGGGTTTGACTTCAATATTCGAGGTTTGATTTGTCTGTTTGGGATTTGACCGAGTCATGATTTAGGGGTTTCACTAATTTTTTTGGGGCTTGACTTTATGGTTTGAACCATGGGTTGGGTTTGACTTTAGGTTTTGAAATATGATTTGGGGGTTGACCAGTCTATTTGGGTTTGACCGACTCATGGTTTAGGGTTTGACCTGTTTGTTTGGGGTTTGACTTTAGAGTTTCGAACCATGGGTTGGGGTTGACTTTATGGTTTGAAACATGGTGGTGGGTTTCGACTAGTCTATTTTGGGGTTTGACCAATTTGTTTGGGATTTGACTTTAGGGTTTTGAACCTCATAATAGGGTTGATTGGTCCATTTGAGGTTTGACTACAGAGTTTTGAACCATGGTCCGGGGTTTGATTTATTCATGATTTAGGGTTTGACCAATTTGTTTGGGGTTTGACGTTAGGGTTTCAAACCATGGTTTGGGTTTGAGGGTATGTTTGAGGTTTGATGTTAAAGATTCGAACTATGGTTTGGGGTTTGACCATACTATTCAAGGTTTGACCATTTTGTTTGGGTTTTGACTTTAGGGTTTGTGGGTTGACCGGGTTGTTTTGGGGTTTTGACTGATGGGAAAATTTTGTTTACCGTCACGTTTTGGTGAGCAAACTAAACAGGTCGTTACTTTTTGAAATCGAGGCTTAGTACACCGTTACATTATATGATTATCTTTAAGGAAAATTAGAGAAATATGAATAATGTGAGGTGCATGTGCACCTCACGTGTGTTCTAAAAGTGTTAAGTTTAACATTTTACAAACGGAAAAATTGTTTGACGTTAGTTTTTGTTGAACAAGTAAACTCACCGATACTTTTTGAACATAGAGTTTAGTATACCGTTATTTTATGCACTTACCCCTATTATAAAACACATGAACAATGTGTTATTAGCTAGATCATAAAACATATTAGCAGTACGTTACTAGAATTGATAAAATAAAAAAACTCTATGAACAAATTTCTATCAACTCGTCGAAATGCAAATAAAGTTGTTCTTTGCTTTTCGACTCATTATAAATGAACCGTCGTTATTCTTCACTTTAAGATTTTGCTAAATCATAGACAAACCCGAGAAAAAAGGTTGAGATATGAGAAAATCATAAACTTGAGGGTTTTTGTGCGTTTTTCATGAGACTTTTTGTAACTCGTTAGAAAATCACACACTAAAATGAAGATCAATTGCTAGGACTTTTATTGTTCTCTTTTTGCTCGAGAAATCAAACAAATACCGTATGATATAATAAGCATCTAATGTGAGAGAGATAAAACCATTTAACATATTAATTATGAATTGTTAGTAAAAATACTTATTTCATCACTATTCCTGTGCTTATTTCATGCTTAGAATTGGACTTTGCTTAGGGACCCATGGCGCACGAACACGACACTCGGAATTTTAGTAGGGCCTTACCTCCTACGCCTACAATTGTTGGTAAGGTGGGGGCGATAGTTGAATCTGACCAAGGAATCCCTCCCGTTAGTATACACCAGGATGTTGAGGAACTATCAGGAGAGGGCCTGAGGACCTCACAACTGGGTATTCGGAGTGTGAAGACACAGACACATGGGAGGAGCTCACTTTCCAACCAAGGGTTCAACCAAGAGTCGATGCAGGGGAAGAGGAAATATGGGCCTCCGATGGAGGTCAGGGCGGAAGACATTAGGGGCCCGATGGGAGAGGAGTTGGGCGATACCTCCGATGAGCTGCTCTGGGTTGTTAAGCAACCCCGACAGGGGCTTTGAGCGTCCTGGATCAAGGAACCGACGTATAATAAGGCCACTAACGATGCGGTTCCTTTAAGAGCTTCATGCTCCTTTTAGACCATAGGGGTATATTTTATCTGTAATTGAATCTCTTCGACAGATTCATGGCTGAGAATTTAGTTCTTATAGGATTATTGATAATTATGAGAGTTTGTCTATAGTCTGACATGACCTATGTTGGTTGGGTGGACTCCACCCACTAGAGCTCTGGATACTTCTGTGGCAATGGTTTTGACTATACATTATTAATGATACCAGATACTTATTTTTTTAAAAAATACATCATAAGTTTTAAATTAAATAAACTATTTTTATTTTTATATTTAAGAAGAAAAGTTGGGATCGTACATATAAACCTTTTCCCGTTTAAAAATCATAAAAGAAATGTTAATCTAATGAAAAATAACACTCTCATATCTCTATTTATAAGTTGTTTATAAATAATTTTCTAGATGTAAACTCAAACACATCTTCATACTTTTTCGACTTTGCTACTAAATTCTTACAATGATTCTGCCATAGTGTTTCAATTCTATTTTACTTTAAACAATATTTTAAAACAGATATTCTGAAAGACGAAATAAAATATAAAATAAAAATAGAATAATTAAAAATAAAATAAATAATGATATGCATGTATCTCGGCGAAAATCCATTTGATTGCTCCGGCGCCGGCAGGTATGTCCATGAGTCCTGGACCTTTTTCCACAGTAGTAGCAAAATGAAGTTCCACATCTGCACAGTCATGATTTAATTTAGTTAAAATTAATTAATGGGATAACTAGAGATTCTATGAAGAAAAAAGCAAAGTAAATATAAGCTTTATTTTGAAACAAGATGATCATAAAAGTTATAGTTACGATTGTACGTAATTGTTGATTATGATTTTCACAATGCAATATTATATTATCGACGTTGCGTTAATTTTACTATACGATAGATTGAAGTCCTTTCGATTTTTTGATACGAATATATTAAGATAATTGGATTGATCGGTTCAGACAAATAAGATTCAGTATTACTTAGAAATTTGGTGTTCGAATCTTGATTAACTATCCGTTTGAGACAAGTGATTAAGTTAACAATTAAAATAGGTGAAAGGAAGAATTAGAATTTAAATCACGATTTATCATTTTATTACTAATAAAAAAGTATAAATGAAGTTTATATAGTACCGAACCTGCATGTGATCAAGAAGCAGCCTTGAACGAGGTCTACATAATGAAAACAACCGGGACACCTGGCCCACTTTCTCTTCTCCGCCAGCTGTTTAAACAACGGGTCCTGGGCAACCTCCAGGCGCCGGTGGCACCGGTGACCGGCCCTCCAGGTAACGCGGCACTGGAAACAGAACCGCTTCTTGCACCTCGGGCACGCCGACGGTACCGGAACCACTCCCCAGCAATCGCTGACGATCAGCTCCGAGCACTTGCCGTTGGGACAATAGCACGAGCCGAGCCCTTGGACTGCCAGCTGGCAGAGAAGGTCGCACCAGCGGAGGAAGAGCCGCTTGGTGAGGATCGGCTTGCACGAGAGGGCGTCGAACGGCTTGCCGCAGCCGACGGCTGGGCAGATCACGGCGGCGGCGCCGTGGTCCATGACCCTGACGTGGATGTACTTAGCGACGCAGGTGTTGCAAAAGGGATGGGCGCAAACGCCGTCGTTTTGGAACATGTCGTATGACCACGTGAGCTGCGTGCATATCTGGCATGTCTTCTGTGAGCACGTGGACCGCGTGCGCGGCCTCATCGGCTTCTCTCTTTTGCTTTGATGATCGATGCTTGCTTTCTTCATCATCGTTAAATATTGATCATAGTCTCGATTGATTTGTTTATATTGATTATGAGTTGGGTTTTGGGTAATTTTTAGATTTTGGGTTTTGTTATTTAGTAGGATTTGTACTCTTCAAGAACACCTATAAATTAAGGTAACAAATTTTGATTGAAAGGCTCTTTAAAGAATCCCAATTTACTTGAATTTTGTACGGAATCGTGGTATCTAACCCGATAACATCAAGATGAAGGAACAAGAAGTCGAGGAAAGTGCAAGAATTTATTTTATAACCTTTTTTATTTTACAATTCATCATCTTCGACTAAATATTATGTTATTTCACAATCTTAATTTGTTGTTATGGTAGATTTGTTAAAATTAACTGATCAAAAATATGCGAGATTATTCACAATACAAATTCACTAGTTTAAAGGTCATTAGGATGTTGATTAAAAAAATATTATTTTAAAGAGGAGAGAAAATTGGAAAGTGAGTTTTAATTTAATTAGAGTTATCCCTAATTTTTATTATGTATATGAAATAACTAAGCTTAAAAAACAAACCAACGGATCAATCTCAGCCACTCATTTTTTGATTCAAAGTTATTGGTACCACTTGTCACGATTTGGTACAATAACTCAACTTTCACCATTTTTACTATTTTATTTATTCTCGCTACGTTTGAACTTCGATTTTCTTCGTTCCCCGGCAATATTTTTTTTTTCTCGAGATCTACAAAACAAGACCAGTGAAACATATATTTTAAACTCTAAATCATAAACCTTAAACCCTAACTCTAAATCCTAAACATTAAACCATAAACCTTAAACCCTAAACACCTAACCTTAACCCTAAATCCATAACCCTAAATCCCTCTAAACTCTAAACTCATAACCCTAAACCTTTTTAAAATATATGATTCACTATCTTGTTTTGTAGACCTCGAAAAAAGAAAAATATTGGCGCTGGAACGAAGTGAATTGGAGTTCAAACGAAACGGGAATAAATAAAATAGTAAAAATGGTGAAAGTTGACTAATTGCATCAAATTAGGACAAGTGGAAGAACTTAAAAAATGAATGGCTGAGATTAATCTGTTAACTTGTATTTTAACAAAAAGTTTGTATTTTAACCTAAACCAATAATTAATAATCTGATCTTTTTTACATATAAAAATTAAAATCGGGGCATCACCTAAATAAAATAACCCTTACCAAAGGGTTGAAAGGAGGAGCATTGTGTGCTTAACACTCTATACTCTCTCCCCTTTGGAGCATTATCTAAGGTGATGCTTACCATGGGAATGCTTTTAGATCTATTCTTGTTTTCTATGACTATTCTTATATTTGCAATTTTTCTTTTTGCAGCCTGGGCGACAGGATTTGTATGTCTCTAGTCTCTACCTTCATAATTTGATGTTTATTAATTAAATTTTGTTTTCTCATCCCATTATCGTTGTGTCTTGTCTTACAGTCGAAAGAATCCAAGCAGCCGAAGCAGTCCAATCATCCAAAGCCTTATCTTAGTATGCTTTTCTATACCCCTATTGTAATGCTTGCTCATATCGAACTTGAACAAATCATTGTCTTGTTTCATGTGGGTTTGATTCATTGGCTTATTTCATCTGGGTTTGCTAATGAATGATATACTTTTTTTCAGCATCTAGTTCAATGCTTCCCATATGGAATTTGGACAAGTGTTCTTAAGTTGCCTCATCCACTCTGTGGATTCATTGTCTTGTTTAATGAAGGGTTTGATAGATTGCATTATTCTTTTCCCAACATTAGTTTATTGTGTCCCCAATTTAAACAAATTTTTAAGTTCTCTCATTCTCATCCATAACATGGATTCATTCTCTTCTTTTATCTGGGTTTTGATTTGGTGGCTTATTTCATCAGGGTTATGCTTTTCTCTGTATCTAGTAGTTTAATGCTTCCCCAAGTGGAATTTAAACAAGTTTTTTTTTTAAAAGTTATCCCATTCAGGATATGGATTCATTGCCTTGTTTAATCTAGGTTTGATTCATTGGCTTATTCTTTTCACTACATCTGGTCATATGGAATTCAAACAAGCTTTATCATCCACACTATGGATTCATTCATTCTCTTGTTTAATCTGGGTTTCATTCATTGGCATATTTCATTGTGTTTGATAATTAATGGTATGGTAATTAGCGATTTGGGTTCAACTACTATGTCAATCGATGTTATTCTCTGTGATTGTTCTTATATTTACAATCGTCTTTTTGCAGCTATTCGGACTGTGCTGGTATGTTTCCCCTTCAAGATTTGATTCCCTTCCATGTTTATTCATTTATTTATTTTTCTCATCCCGTTGTTGTGCTTTGTCTCACAGTCAAAGGATTCCAAATAGCCATTGTCTTCGTATGGTATGCTTTTCTCTACATTAAGTTGAATGCTTGTTCATATGGAATTTAAAAGATTCATTTTCTTGTTTCATCTAGGTTTGATACATTGTCTTGTTTCATTTGAGTTTTCCAGTTAATGGCATGCTTTTGTCTGCAACTAGTTTATGCTTTCCATATGCAATTTCAACGATGTTTTTGAGCTATCTCATCACAATGTAGATTCATTCTCTAGCTTCTAGGTTTGATTCATCGGCATATTTCACTTGTGTTTGCTAATTAATGGTTTGCTTTTCTTTGCATCTACTTTAATGCTTCCCCACCCCATATGGAATTTAAGCAATTCTTTTTAATCATTCAACTATGGATTCATTATCTCGTTTCATCTGCGTTTGCTACATAACAATATGCTTTACTCTGCATCTAGTTTTATTGACGCAGCGAGTTGGCATGGGAAAGGATAAACAAGTTTCAAGATGAAGACAAACTAATTTATTAAAATAATAGTTGATGCATAACGAAACGAATTACTTATATAGCGCTCATGAGTCATGACATAATCCTAATAGGAAATTAACTAAATTATTTCTAACCTTTTCCTAATAGGAAATTACCTAAATTACTCCAAACCTTTTCTGAATAGGAAATTACCTAAATATCCCCAACTGTAGACTTAATGATATAAAGGAAATAAAAACCATTAGTTAGAAAAGAAAATTAAATATTAATCCTTAATTTCGAAATATATTAAAATATATTCTTTAAAGGTTGATTTGAACCTTTAAACCTTGATTTGAAGGCCCTAGAGTCTTCTCTGAAATAGCTTTGCTTGTGGATCTTATGGGCCTTAATATGATTTCGTATGTAGAAGTTATTGTCGAAGTCTAACTGCATGTTTGGGCTCCTTTATTTACTTTTTTGGGCTGATTCGTTGTCCTTTTACCTTCAGTTACTTGGAAATGGCTCAAGTGTATGCCCTTCATCATTAATGCTTTCCCATATGTAACTCAAACCTATTTTAAAGTTATCTCATCCACATTGTGGTTTCATTGGCTTGTGTTATGTTTCTTATTTCATCCATAGTTTAAATATTAGTATTCTTTTGGTCGAGACCTTTTTGGTTTAAGTGAAAAATACAGTTTCGCAGTGAACTTTGATAACAAATTTGTACCGTACCTTGTGTTGATCCAAGTTTTTTTTTTTCCCTTCCAAAACAGTGGCTGTAGTGTTTACTGGCATGTTGTGGATAAATACGACAGGTAATGTTTATTTTTACGATATGTAAAAATGTCATCGTATGTCCAACTGTTTTTTATTGTTATTCTAACCTTTGAGTTGTTATTGATAGATATTTGGATGCGCTTATTATTCCATCTAATAGTGAGTCATTGCTTCCGCGTTTACTCGCAATAAGAGAGGATATATATGCGGAGGGATGAAACGTGAGTTGCTTTTTACAAATTTTTTTAGTTATTCTTATATTTACTCGTTGCTATATCGTTAAGCAAACTATTTTGACAGGATAAAATTATTGGATAAGTTGCAGAAAAAACGAGAATCAGCGGTATGTCGTATCATCATCTTGATCTCGAACTTTTCGTGTCCTTCATATCCATTTCTTTTCCAAAGCACTCTATAGTTAATTTATTGTACTCTCACAAATATGAATTAACCATTGGGCTTGGTTGTCTTTTTCTTTTCTTGCATTGAACAATATGTTTTCATATCTCAGTCCTCAGATTGTTTAGCTTCAAAAAAACTGTGTTCAATACATTCTCTGAGTCATGTCAATCTCTTCA
>JAYMSW010004751.1:0-10686 GCA_036897725.1 Erodium texanum | reverse complement strand
TACGGGGATCGATACCCCGCATCTCCATCTTTTCCCCACTTTTAGATTTGGGCCCAAACCCATTTGGGTTTTCAGATTTGCCTTATGTAATAAAACGTTTGAGCCCATTTGGGCTTTTCTGTCTTGCCGTATGTAATAAAACCCAACAGGAAATTCTTATTTTTCCAACAACTCTCACTCTAACACGTTGTAACAAATACATAACAAGATAGAAACATAAAATATTTATATAGCAAAAGAAATTACTTGAACCTAATAAAATGTGTTATATTCTTTTTGTTTTCTTTTTTAAAACAAAAAAAGGTATTATTTTCATAATGAAGATGTCAAGTGTTCGAACAAGCACCATATTTATGTATGTAATAATCCTCAAAAAATATATTATCCACGCAAGGAAATGCAAAGAACTATATTTAGGAAGTGGAAGCAAGCAAATAGGGATGGCAAAAAGCTTTGGTTAAAACAGAGAGCGATTTCTGGAAGCATCTCGACTGAGTCAGATGTTAGAACTCTCCAGACACTCCCATTTCAATCTCTTCCTCCTCTCACCTCTCCGTATAAAAACCCACCTTTCTCCTCCACTCTCACGCATCAGCAGCGTACGATCACGATCAGAAGATCCGCGACATTCATTATCATCTCCATCCGCATTTGTTTTTTTCTGGCTTTCCGATTTCGACAGTCCTTACAGATTTGCTTCTGTGATTCAACATCATAAGAACTATGGACGGCGACTTTGAGTTCCCGACCGGAGGCAACGCGAACGGCTTCGACGAGGAGATGGAGAATATGGACATGGATGTTCCCGGTGAGGACGAGGTGAGCCCGGACATCAAGGTTGGTGAGGAGAAGGAGATCGGAAAGGGCGGCCTCAAGAAGAAGCTCGTCAAGGAAGGCGAAGGCTGGGAGACTCCCGGCTCAGGCGATGAAGTCGAAGGTAACGTCGCGGTGATCTGATTTTTGGCTGATTCGTTAAGGTTTTGTTGGAATTGGCATTTTATGTTGATGGGTTGGTATTGGTTTTGCAGTCCATTACACTGGGACTTTGCTTGATGGAACCCAGTTCGATTCGAGCAGGGATCGAGGCACTCCCTTCAAGTTCAAGCTGGGACAAGGTAATTGAATTTGATTTCTGTATTTTTCCGTTTATGGGTGATTGGTTACTTGATGATTCAATGTGAGAGTTGAGGAATCGATGCTGATTAGTGTCTCTCAATGTCAGGGCATGTGATTAAGGGATGGGATGAAGGAATCAAAACAATGAAGAAGGGTGAAAAAGCCATCTTCACCATACCTCCAGAGATGGCCTATGGAGAAGCTGGATCACCTCCAACTATCCCTCCCAATGCAACTCTACAGTTTGATGTTGAGTTGCTTTCTTGGTCAAGTGTCAAGGACATTTGCAAGGATGGAGGTATCTTCAAGAAGATTCTTGTTGAAGGGGAGAAGTGGGAAAATCCCAAGGACCTCGATGAAGTATTTGGTGAGTGATCTTGATCCACCCATTTCATCATAAGGTCTATTGTCCACTTGGTGCTTTTGATACTAAAGGTGTATTTGTTGCTTTGGTTCAGTCAAGTATGAAGCTCGGCTAGAAGATGGGACTATGGTATCAAAATCTGATGGAGTGGAGTTCACTGTTGGAGAAGGTTTGTTCATTTGCAATAGGTTCTTTTGGAGGATTGTTCCTTTGAAATGATTACATAATGTGCATCTTTCCATTGTTCAGGATATTTCTGTCCTGCCTTGGCCAAAGCTGTCAAAACAATGAAGAAAGGGGAAAAAGTCCAGTTGATGGTTAAACCGCAATGTAAATTTCATTCCTTTTCCACTGCTTTTTAACTTAAGTGTTCTCTCAATTGATTGAGTTGACACTGATTTTTACCATCTTTTGTGGCCCAATGATGTTTGATTTCTTCAGATGCATTTGGGGAGAAAGGCAGACCAGCAGTAGGTGATGAAGTTGCTGTCCCTCCTAATGCTAACCTTGAGATAACTATGGAGTTATGTTCTTGGAAGACTGTATCGGAAGTGACCAAGGACAAGAAGGTCATGAAGAAGACCCTGAAGGAGGGAGAAGGGTATCAGCGCCCCAATGATGGAGCTGTTGCTCAAGGTACATTGCATGAATTGCAATAGAATTTGTTTCTAATGAAGAAATAAATTGGCAACTCTTATGTTAACATGATTGTGGTGCTCCAATGCAGTCAAATTAACCGGAAAGCTTGATGATGGAACCGTTTTTGTGAAGATGGGTCATGATGATCAGCCTTTTGAGTTCAAAATAGATGAAGGTAAGAACATAGGATGATCAACCTGTCATGATCTTGTTTGATTAAAATACATGAAATTGATGGCATTGTGTTGAAATGGAAATTGTGAGCAGAACAAGTTATTGATGGACTTGACCAAGCTGTGAAGAACATGAAGAAAGGCGAAGTTGCAATTGTCACCATTGAGCCAGAATATGCCTTTGGTGCATCTGGTTCAGTACAAGAATTAGCTGTTGTTCCTCCCAATTCCACTGTGCATTATGAAGTTGAACTTGTCTCCTTTGAAAAGGTAGTTGATAGTGTAGCACATGTATTTTCAAGAAATGTTCAGTTTTGATCTAAAGTATGGACTAATGGTTCTCCAACTCTGTCTTCAGGAGAAAGAGTCATGGGAACTGAGCACTCAGGAAAAGATCGAAATGGCTGGGAAGAAGAAGGAAGAAGGGAATATGCTATTTAAAGCTGGAAAATACGAGAGAGCCTCAAAACGATATGAGAAGGCTGTGAAGCTCATTGAGTATGATTCTTCCTTCAGTGACGAGGAGAAGCAGCAAACAAAGGTGCTGAAAGTTACCTGTAATCTTAACAATGCAGCCTGCAAGCTGAAACTCAAAGACTACAAGGAGGCAGAGAAGCTGTGCACTAAGGTTTATATCTTAAATGTGCTTCAAACATATATTTAGCATTTGCATTTGGGTTTTCTCTTGACATGTATGCTATGGTTCTGTATAGGTTCTTGAGCTTGATGGCAGGAATGTGAAGGCCCTATACAGGAGGGCACAGGCATATATCCAACTTGTTGATCTGGATTTGGCAGAGCTCGATATCAAGAAGGCATTGGAGATTGACCCAGACAACAGGTATGTTTCATGTACATGATTACAGAACCAAAAGTGATATGTGGAGAATGATTATGATTGTGAAGCCTTGTGTGTTTCTCTGTCAGGGATGTGAAAATGGAGTACAGGGTTTTAAAGGAGAAGGTGAGGGAGTACAACAAGAAGGATAAGCAGTTCTATGGCAACATCTTTGCGAAGATGCACAAAACTGTAAGTCACTGAGACCACATAAGCTGATTTCGTAGCTGGTCATGGCTCTGGTAATGCTAACTCAATGGTCAATAATACAATGCAGGGTGGAGAAACTATCCCTATGACTATTGATAGCCAAGCTTGATGTCCGAGTCGTGAACATGGAATGGTTGGCAACGAAGATGTGTGTTTTTATCAGTCAAAATGATGTTTAATTTATGAGTGATCCACAATGTAACCCGTTTATATGGAATCTAAATCTCATAAATGTCCTATTGAGTACACTGTTGCTATATGCATGTTTATGTTAACGAGAAATTACATCATGTTATTACTTGGAAACTTTCTACTTACATAGACAAAGTAGAATGTCATTTAAAGCTGGCATCATACTCCTAATACACAATTACAAAAATTTGGGTAGACGATATTGATTGATAGAATTCTGAACATGATGTGAAGTAGAGCAATGATATTAATTACAATGAGATAACAAAAACTACTGATATAATTGAAGATATATCTTTAGGAAAGTGAAGTCATGAAGATAAATTGATATTTTGAGGAAAGGTTAAACAGTGGAGGGAAATTTAAATCAAAATAATGTGGAAGAATATGTTTAAAATAGAGGTGAATTTATCTCACAAACTAGCTAATACATAATTTTCGAAAAAAAAAAAACTAGCTGATACATAAAAATGACAAAATAATCAAAACAAAACTCAATTTGTAAACTGAGATAAGACATTAGTAAAAAGTTGTTATTGCATGAGTAATCTTGGAAGCTAATATATATATATATATATTGACAATCCAGCTAATTTACTCATAATCTCCATTTCATTTATTTCAATAAACTTCCAACTCAATTTTTCACACCATGGAAACGCGAACATAAAAGCAATAATCCAGATTCTTTTCTTTCAAATTCAAAATTATTTTCTTTTTATTATAAGGGAAAATCAATGACATGCATTGGCATTGTAAATGCGAGCGGGGCTATTATTGGTAAGTAAATAAATAATTAAGCAGATGCTTCAGTGATATGTTATAATTGCCCCCGACTAATTTATCAAATCACGGCTGTGTCTATGGAATAACGGCTCTCCGGTTCTCTTCTTGGCCACTTTTATTTCTTTATGCCCTTCTCCTTTTCCCCATTTGAGGACGGAGCATTCTCAGCCGCCAGCAACCCAGTTCGCCGAGTCGCCGCCGATTGCTACGCTCGACGGAAGTCTAGACCTATCCATCGGTACACAAGTAGCTATTATCTCTCTCTCCCTATGGTCAATTTGCTTCTGGCTTCGCTCTATTGTCGGATTGTGGGAAGATACCTCTTTAATGGTGTTTTTTTTAATTTCAAATTTCGCAGATACACATGGGTGTGATTGATATCTACAACAGTTCGTCTCTTTCCATGGTCAAATCCAGTACCGATATTCAGCAATCCGTGTTGTCGCGCAGACCCATTTTCCCATTTGGAGTAAACAAATGGCGACCACAAATAGTTGCTATGGCGTCCGCTGTGCCCGTGGAGCAGAACGAGACCAAACAACTGATGACCGGTGACTCTTTCATAAGACCCCATTTGAGGAAATTGTCTGCCTATCAACCCATTTTACCTTTTGAGGTAATTTGGACAGTTCTGTTTGTGGTCTCTTTGTTGATCCTATTCATTATCATGGTAGATTATGTGTGATTCAATCAATGGCTGCCTAATTTAGAGGGTTTTTGATAACAAAAAACAGTTAATGTGGGTGTAGTAATATCATTTTCCTGGTGTCTTGTACAGTATCATTGTTGGTTTGGTGCATGCCTGATAGATGTTCAAAGCCATGTTAGCAACCTTGAGTCACATTTCTGTGTTATTGGTACTTGATGTTTGGACTAAATTGGTGATCAGTAGATTATTCATAGGCTTGCTACAAGAATACATTCTTACCTCTTGAGTACATGATTCCAGAGGATATAAGTACCTGTTATTACTGATGTTTTCTGAAATATCTCATTGACTATTAAATGCATCAAAAGCATGATGATCAATTTAGGAATGATGGCATATTCTGTTAATTTTGTTGTATTTGTTGTGAAAGTGAAGTTTGTGTGATTGGTTATTTACAGTAATCCATGTTTTAGAGGAATGGGCTATTATGTATTTATGTATCAGTTGATATTGGAGAACTGAATTTTTTTAAAGATGTGAATGTTTTACAAGTAGAGGTTTGCTGACCCTTTGAATGGGTAGTGGTAGATACAGTAATTTTTTTTAATCTTATTAGCTATTATTTTTGTTTGCACTGATCTAAAATGGCTGCCTATTTGATTTGATGCTCCATAATTGTGAAGTGTGTTGTGTTATGGATTATGCCATATGGGCAGCTTGTATGCGAGTAAACTCCCATACTATTAAGTTTAATGGAACCCATACTAAGTCACAGAACAGTTTAGTTTCTACTGATCTGATTATATTTCACTATTACAGGTTTTGTCAGCCCGTCTTGGAAGGAAGCCCGAGGATATCATTAAATTAGATGCCAATGAAAATCCTTACGGTCCTCCACCAGAGGCAAGTAATATGCCACACCACTATTTTGGGGGGTTACTATATGAACTGAAGTCTTCGATGACCCTTAATGATTCCTTGATTTTCTGAGTACAATTTCAGATTGCTTGTAGGTTTTCGAAGCTCTGGGATCTCTAAAATTCCCATATGTCTATCCTGACCCTGAGAGCCGTCAGTTACGCAGTGCCCTTGCTGAAGACTCGGGGCTTGAATCAGACTATCTTCTTGCTGGATGTGGCGCTGATGAGCTGATTGATTTGATTATGCGGTCAGATACAAAGATTCTGGATACAGTGCTTTTGCGTTGTTTGAATAATGAGCATCATATATTTCTTAGTGTTTTACTCTTCATTGATATGTTGCTGTAGGTGTGTGCTTGAACCTGGTGATAAAATTGTTGACTGCCCTCCAACCTTCTCAATGTATGAATTTGATGCTGCAGTTAATGGGGCTCTTGTCATTAAGGGTAAGTATATATCTTCCACACTTAAATAGTTATGTTTGTCCCATTATTCCATTATCTCTACCCGGTTCGGAGTGTATATTAGTATCATTAGTTCAGATTGTTTGCCGTTAGCATGTTCCCTATGTGTTGCACTTTTATTCATGTGTCATGTCATGTGAAGTCATAGCCTGATATAACTTCCCTATGCCCTGCAGTTCCTAGGAAGCCAGACTTCAGCTTGGATGTTGAACTCATTGCTGATGCTGTTGAGAAGGAGAAACCAAAATGCATATTTCTGACATCTCCTAACAATCCAGATGGGAGGTAATCCCAATTGTTCATTTTCATGAGTTTTTTTAAAAATATGATTAAGTTAAAAATAAGTATTTTTAAGTATGGCTATTTTGTGTGTTTAATACTTCATTTAATTGAATCGATAATGATGCTATAATAAATCTGAATATCCATCATGTTCGGTGTTTGTTCTTCCCCCTTTCCTGAATTCTGCTAACAGGGGTTGTCATTGAAGTTGATAGACTGATTTTGCAACAAAAATTTGCTTTTTGACTTGTGCTTAAATGAACACCATTGGATATATCATATATGAACTATATATCAGTTAAGCTAGAATTGTTCTCAGCATACTGACCTCATTATCCATCCTTGTGGGCTGTATACTGATTATATGTTTTTCATTCCAACATCCTCCTGGCAGTATCATTAATGATGAGGTTCTGTTGAAAATCCTTGAGCTTCCCATATTGGTTGTGCTAGATGAAGCATACATCGAGTTTTCAGGTTTTGAATCTAAAATGAAATGGGTGAAGGAGCATGAAAATTTGATCGTTCTCCGGACATTTAGCAAAAGAGCTGGTATGTGGGTTATTGTTTTATAGTCATGAATTTATTATGAAAAAAAAAGGGAGAAAGAGTCATAATTGTTTTGGGCATAGCTGATCTTTAAAAATTGCCAAATATCTTGCTTAACTTTCTTACTGTGAAAATGAATGCTGTTCCAGGTCTAGCTGGTCTCCGTGTGGGTTACGGGGCCTTTCCATTAAGCATAATTGAGTATCTTTGGAGAGCAAAGCAACCTTACAATGTGTCTGTTGCTGCGGAAGTTGCTGCTTGTGCTGCATTGAGGAACCCCACTTATTTAGAGGTTATTCATTCTCAAGGATTGAAGCACTTGCTCATGCTGATAATTTATTTTACTTTTAAATTCATTAATCTTGGAATTTAAACACATCTAATGCTAGTTTGTGCTCTCAACCAGAATGTGAAAGAGGCTTTGGTAAAAGAACGTGAAAGGCTTTTCAAGCTTTTGAAAGAAGTACCATTTCTCAATCCCTATCCGAGCCACTCAAATTTCATTCTCTGTGAGGTTACATCAGGAATGGATGCTAAGAAGCTAAAGGTCCTTATCTGATACCAAACGTAACTTTAGATTTACTTGCATGTAATTGCTTATATTACCAATTAGACCTGCATATCCTACTGGTGGGGTTCAGAATAGTCGCTAATAAGGTTTCTGATAAACTACACTTGAAATGCTACCAAAAGATTTCCTTTGAAAAATCATGCCAGGACACTATGATTACAATATATAATCAGTAAAAAAAATAAACCGAGCAGAGTTGATCTGGTTACAAATTGCTGCTGAATATACTGCACCTAACCAAGGGGATAGTCTTATGAGCACTGTTATGTTTTTAGCTTTAAAAATGAGTGTAATACTTCAATTGTTGCTCTCTTATAAAACAAAGTTATGTACTGATGATTATGAAAATGAACAGGAAGACCTAGCTAAGATGGGAGTGATGATCCGACACTACAATAGCAAAGAACTCAAGGGTTATGTTCGTGTATCTGTTGGGAAGCCTGAGCAGACTGATGCTTTGATGGAGAGTCTCAGTCTCATGTCTTGACTTGTAAGAATGTATCACCTTTTTTTGGTTGAATTCCTTCTGTCCTGGCCATCAAGTGCATTAAGTTGAATCTCTTTAAACCTTAGTATTGTGTGCGGATATAAAAATTTATGGCATCAATTTGTCCAAATAAATTATTTTGCATGCCATGAATTGGACCTTTTAAGGAAACAGAAAGTCTGTAGTAGGTTTATTTTTTAAAGGGTTATTTCAGGGGGAAATTGTAAGTTACCCGTTATGAACTGTCTCACCAATTCACCATCCTGAAGTAAAATATTTAAATTTACTCCCTAAACAATTTTTAGAATGAAATGTATGTTGAAATTGATGAAAATATACTTTTTGACATTATATGTGTGGCTTATGAAAAAAAGAAAGTTTTTTTTTTTTTTATCTTAATGACATGAAGCCAATGATAAGAAATCAGAATTACTTTTAGGGAAATAACAAAAAAGTTCCCCACCCCCTACCTGATTTTACATCAACTCCTTCAAATTGTGCTACAAACACTTCCTAAATTATGAATTCGTTGCATCTGTCGTGAAAAGAGACATCTCTGTTAAATGACCATGTGTATGTATTGAAATACTCCCATTCTTTGATTTGCTGAACCGTTTTGCATTTCTTTCTCTCTTCTTCGTTACGTTCTCTTAGGGTCTCTCTTCTGCTCGTTATCTTCGGCGACGAGTTTCAGCTCCTGACCTTGCTCCAGTTCTTGGTGTTGGTGCCCTTCTTCTACCACCAGTCAGAGTAGCGGATCTCCTCTCTAAATTTGTGCACCTGCCCTGAACCCCAAATTCTCCAAACTTTATCCCTCTCAAATCTGTCCCCAACTCTCAGCTGGAGAAATTTGAAGAAGGGAACGGTTGTGGTTAACTGAAAAATACTTACTTAGTGCAATTCACGTGACAAATCTCAAACGGATCCTGTCTCATTTCACGGCAGCTGCAACAAATTGGTAGTTTAGGGGAAGTTTGTGCAAAACGGAGTAAGAAAATGTTTTTTCCCCTTATTTTTAATGAACCATGAACTTCAAAAGAACAAGACACTATGATCATATGCATTTGCCATTAACGTGTTTGTGTCTAGCAGGTGAGCACGAATGAGCTCTGGTTGCATACAATCAGGATGTTGTTTTCATAAGTTTAAAATAAATACGTGCTAATATGCCCTATGTTTTGACTACGATCGTAAACTCGAATTTCTATTAAAATGAATGGAAAATGAGAGAATATTATGTTAATATAGACATAATATTATATATTTTTTCCTGAATGATGTATTTGCCACTCAAAATAAATAATTATAAAATATGATAAAATAAAACTAATTAAATTCTGAGATCGGCGTGTTCTTCCTAGTGGTGTCTTCAATTCCGATGAGTTCCTCAAGCCGACTCTTCATCGTCTCAGATTAGGTCAATACGGAGCATCGAAACTCGATTCTGAGAAGCTTGGGCTTGATGCTCCTCTGTCGTATGAGATTCCGAGCAAACAAAGATGTCGAAGACAAAAACTTATCTCCATGGCGAGACCAAACTCGATGACGCTAGGACTGACTTAAGCAGGAAAGGTCGTCGGAGCTGGTTGCCAAATCTATCGGAGATGACAATGCCATCGAAGACGAATAATGGTCTCCATGACGATCTTTAACTCAACGACTCCGGATCTGGCTGAAGCATGAAAGGTCGTTAGAGTTGGTTCCCAAATCTGGCAGAGACTCCGGAGATGAAGAACCCGGCTTGCGAGATTCCAGGATGGGCTTGAACGAGCTTCACCGACATGCTCCCAAATCAATGAATCGAAGGAGATGAAGTGGGAGGTCGTCGGAGTTGGGTTGGAGGTGCTTGGAGGTCGTCGAAACGTGTTCCCAATTTGAACCTGCTTGATCCCGTGAAGATGGGATGGTAATGTCAAGTGAGACCTCCAATCTTGCTACTCCGATGGCTTATCTGAGGCCGGACGCCAACCTCGACCCATTATGGGGGCTCAATCTTTAGTTCCAGACATCGGGGGTTGGAAATCTGACTCCGATATCGGAGGCAGGTTTCCGGCCTCCGGTGCGTCTTAAGAGAATCACACGGCGACAAGTGACCTCCCACGACTACTTCCAATGGAATTTTTTTTTTAAAATACATAAAATTCAAGGAAAAAAAATTCTCTATAAATATAACACACTACTCCATACCTTCATTCATTCTCCAATTATCTCAACTTCATTTTCTCTATTCCATTTGTGCCAAACATCTCCGTCCACTTGAAAGGATCCGAACGAAGCTCGGCGTCAGTGTGAGGAAGTTATGTGAAACTTCATCTTCTCGACGGTCGAACAAGTCATGCAAGAGTTCAACAAGTTTCTCAACCAATTTACCAGAGAAGGATCCAATGAAGGATCCTCTTGCAACCATCGCCGGAACAAGTGAAAATATTTGAGGCGGGGTCAGGCG
>JAYMSW010004750.1:0-10687 GCA_036897725.1 Erodium texanum | reverse complement strand
GAGTCCTCGCCCACCAAAGCGGGCCGGCCGCCGGTGAGAAGCTCGGGTCGTCGGCACGGAGCCACTCCTAGGCACACGGGCTCGTAGAAGGACGGTCTATCACCGGACCTGCCGAGCTGTTCCGGCAAAACTGTCCGACTCGGTCGAAACTCGCCGTTAAGTCCCGGATTCCACCTTGAGCCTCGGCAATCGTCTGGTCCTCCGGCCCGCCTTCTCGCCAGCTCCATGCACGAAGAAGCAACGAGCCTCCCTTCCATGGCTTTATCCGAGTCGGCCGCGTTTCCCGATCTGGCCAGAGCATGGCCACATCGGGCCGCTCGAGCTCCGCATCGCATCGGGGACGGCCGGGATGCCTTTGGTCACCAATTATGGGCGTTATAGCAACGGCTCAACCTCCTTGGACTAGATGGGAGCAGATCGAATGGTGGGGGAGCTCGCTGGCTTCCCCCCCCGGTGGCGGCGTAAAAACTCGAGCTCGGTAACCCTAGAGAGAAGGTAAAGTAGATCAAAAGAAAGGGGTAACCATTAAATTATCAAATCCTATTGCTTCTAATACTATTTGATTTCTAGTTCAAATGGTTTCTTAAAAATTCAAAATTCTTCGGATTTGACTTAACTTTTTAAAATTAATCTTTATTTAGACTTAGGAGTATTAACAATGATGATTTTGGGTAGAGTGGTATCAAATGGTAGTTAATTTTGGTATTGAGAAAAAGAAAATCAAAGAGACTTGTTTGTCCATATTAATAATGACTTTGGATAATTTTTTTATTTTTTAATTAAAATTTAAGATTAAATTTCAATTTAGAGTAAATTCAAATATAGATGAAATTATATTCACATACAAATGAAGGTAATTTTTCCTTCCAGAGTTTAAATATAAAATAAATTATTTTCCCTTCTCAATTCAAATTTTTGTCACGTCGGTTACAATGTTTCATCTCTATATAAACAACATCATCGCCAAATCTTCACCTCACACTCATCTCTCATCTACCCATTCTTCTACTACTCTCGAGCCCATCCCGAAATCAAGGCTACTTCTCCTCCTTCGCCACTAGAGTTGAGCAAAAAACCGTAAAACCCAAAAAACTGAAACCAAAAATAAAAAAACCACCTGTTTTTGGTCGGTTTTTTTTATAGACGGAAGACCAACCGAAAATCGACCGTCATCATACTTGGACCAAATTTTGACAATTTTTAGTTAAAACCAAATTCATTTGTGTTAAACCCATGTTCACGTTAAGCCTATTTCTCTTAAATTATACTCATTTTTTTAAATGAAATTCGATTTTACTTACTTAATTTGTTTAGGACATAGTTAGTTTATATTGTATTTGTGATTGTTTTTAATAATATTGGGGAAACAAATTTTTTAGATTTTTTTTTTTGGTTTTTGTCCAAGTATAACTTTAGATTTTCAAATTGAAAAAACTAATTAAACCGACTACTACTCACCCCTAATGCTAATACACCGAAATAATTGTTCAATATAACAAAATGCAATAAACTTTCACACTATGAGTTTTTGAAATTAATAGTAATTTTGTAGAATTTACCCAAAAATAAATTTGCACTCACAAAACATAAAGTTGGCTTCACCCGCCGAGAGGGCTCTGTTACTCGCTCTCCATTTATGCAGGTCCCCTAACCTTGCTTTCGAATTGGGCTTTCACGTTTCACTTCACAGACAAGACTTGAAGCAGGAAAATGGCGATCTCCGTGGGAAATTTTAGCTTCAAAATCTTAAATCAACTTCAGAGCCGTCTCTTCTTAATTCCTTGGTGAGATTTCTGTTTAGATTGTCTCATAATTTGTTTGGTTGCTGATAAAATTGCATGGAAAAGGAAGGAGAGTGGTACTTTGATTCCTTCGTTTTTGTGGGTTTGAGTCGAATTAGAGAAACCTTTTTCAGTTTTCCAATTGACTTTCATTAATCAGATTATGTGGAGCTTGTTCTCTCTCGGTTCTTACAGATTGAAAAATCTGATATTCTGTACTTGGTTTATTTTCCTACAGAAAACAATTGACTACTATGTATTGAATGTTTTCTTTCATGTAATTTATGGTAGCTCTCTTATTAATTTTCCAATTTCAGGATGAGGAAGAACATTACAATCAGGAGTTCAAGCGGCAGAGAGTTTGGTTCCTCAGTTCTTGTTAGGTATATTCCTAAAAGACCTTTAAAGAGTGAAGAACCTAAAAACTGTAAGCCTTTGAGTGATTCAGGGGAAACAGATTCTGATGAATGTTCAGATAGAGATGTATTAAGAATTGAGGCCCCGAAGAATGAGAGAACTGTACATAAGAGTGTGGGTCTGAATCAAAGGTCTCAATTTCAAAACCAAATGCGGGTTAGAAGTTCCATGCTCAATGACAGTGATGATGATGTAGCAGATATGGCTCCTGACTATAACGAATCAAGTATGATTCTTTTCCATCACAGTACTGTTTTAAGTCTCATGCTTTGCCATGAACTATTGGAATTTTATTTTATGTTATTCTGCTTGACAAAAATCCGTCTTATGTTCATTTATTATATGCATTCTTTACCCGCTTAAAGTTGTATGGTATGAATATCTAATTTTGAGGTCGTAGGCTTTGGAAACATGAAAGAGCCCTCTGAAGCTGTTGAGGAGTTCCGGATTAGTGAAAGAAATGGTGAAGTGCAAGCTAGCTTCAAGAAAGAAGCTGAGAAGTTGGCTGTTCAATTACTTGCAATAAGGTTAGATATAATACCCTGTGACTCTAAAGCTTCTGTGTATAATTTGATAAACAGCATACTCTGGTTGAGTTTGTTCATCGAATATTTATAGGAAAAAAATGAAATGAAATGAAGAAAGAAAGGAAACTTCTCTGGGATACCATGTTTACAAAATGACATTTTCAGACATCGAAATTTAAATGTACATCCTCTAAGATTTGTATTGTGTATAACATCTTAACTATTGGCAGCCAATATCCACTCACATATCCTTGGGTGCATACCGATATATCAGTTTTTGTGCAGGAACATGTGGAATAGCTACTATTTGATCATTGTTTGATTCTCTGCAGGGCATATTCAGTGGCCGAGCTTAGAAAGAAATTACTTAATAAGCAATTTGCTTCCGATATTGTTGACGCTGTGGTTAAGGACTTCCAGTGTAGGTGGGTTACTAACTTGTGACAGTGTTTCATGTAACACTTGTTACATGGTATGTACAGATTCTTTGTTATTTGCTATATGAAACTTGGTGAGAGATTTATCTCTTCTTATTTTTGGGTATGGTTTGGAATTTATCTATCCAATGAATCCTTTTTCTACTAACCACACAAATTTTGTAGACTCGAACTTCTATTGCATGAATTAACTCTGTATCATGACTGTTGTTGAAAAGAGAGTGTGAATCATTAGATACATTGTCCCTTTCTAAAGCCTTCTCTTTTGGTTTCATGAACACATTGTCCTGATGTTACTATTTGAGCTTGGTGTGATGTTCCATTCACTTTTTGTACTCAATTCAAAGAATTTCATTG
Source organism: Erodium texanum (assembly GCA_036897725.1). Classification (NCBI taxonomy): domain Eukaryota; kingdom Viridiplantae; phylum Streptophyta; class Magnoliopsida; order Geraniales; family Geraniaceae; genus Erodium; species Erodium texanum. Next base: position 7,168 of record JAYMSW010004750.1, on the reverse strand, counting down.
CTTCTATATCAGCCATGTTCCTGTAATATATGCCCCATTTATGTGCATATCTTTGACCTTTTGGTTTATTATAGGGGATTGATTAATGACGGTTTGTATGCTGAAACATTTTCTCAGTCTAGATGGTCCAACTCAACTTGGGGACCAAGACGGATTAAGCAAGTAAGTATGGTACATATTCTTCAGTCCAAATTCACTGCATATACTATAAGAATCTGCGCAGTTAGGCTTACAATGCCTTCTGAAATCTGGTGTATTATCATTTGTAATGCCATTCAAGAAAGAAAAGCTTGGGATGGATTTCCACAATATTGTTTTTTAACTTGTCTTGCTAATGCATTTGCTGGATGATATTTTGTTTCTCCTTATTGGTAGTAGTTAATGATCAGGCATAGGGGTGGATATAAGAGATGGGGTAAATACAATGGTGCTGAAATATCTTATAGCTTTGATAAAATTGTGTCAAAGCCATTTGACTTGCCAGAAGTCAATCTTTTATTAACTTTTACTCAGCTAGGAATCATGTAGGATAACATGCATGAGGGGGCACACATGCTCTATATTATTATTGGGGAAAAATACAGTAGAAAATATTGAAATATAAATTTCAAGAACCAGTGAGGCATTTGGACATTGCTTATGTGATATATAATCAAACAACATTATCATCTCGTTCTTAGCTATGATTTGAGTAAATATTGAGAACTTAATATTGTAAAGGGAAAATTAGATAGATAAAAAAAGGGAAGAAATATGTGTTTAATGCTTCACTTTTTTTTTTAATGTGTTTTAATGCTTCACTTTAGTTTCCCACTTTCGTTTGGAATATTTTTATATACAAAATTAAATGTTTGACGGATCAGGCACTTTACAAGAAGGGAGTGGGTGAAGTTGATGCAGAGAAGGCAGTAAAATTGGTTTTCCAGGACAATGGATCTGAAGATAAAGATTCAAGACTGGACTTGTCGAAGGCTTCTATGGATCATCTTTATGCTCAGGCTTCAAAGCAATGGCTACGAGGGCGAGATGTGGCCAAGGAGACACGCAAAGGAAGGATCATCCGGTGGCTTCAGTACAGAGGTTTCAACTGGGGCGTAATCAGTTCCATGCTGAAAAGGCTAGAAGCGGATTATCCAACCTGAAGCAAGCACCACTCTCATTTTCCATTTTTGGCGTTATCTTCACTGAAACAATGGCAGATCATTTTCTTTCTACACCATCTGAACATGAAATTTTAATGAGAAGCCTGTTGTTTTTGTTTTTGTATTTGTCTTCATACCATCAGAGCATAAACATTATATTCCCTTCTATATATTGATGAAACTAACAGTTGAGCCTTTTGGACTGTCAGAACCGGTAAAGTCTGCTCAAGAAAACTTGAGAATTTGGGACGTTCACTTTACCTCCAGAGCATATCTTACATTGCACTTTCAGACGATGTTTGTGGGATTTTTTTTTTGTGCAAGAAGCAAAGTTGTTTGTGGAACAGATGTGCATGTGTATTGATGGTTCTGCACTCAGGCTTCGCTGCATTTGCTGCTGATCAGGAATTTCCAGGCCAGGTTAGTACTTATTTTTTATTATCAGGCAGCACATAATAGCATATGATGCCTGGAGCCGTTGCTTATCTCCCCTCTTAAGCCACCCTTGCAAAGCAGAAAATCAACCGTTGGTTGGGTAGTAGAAGACGAGTATTCAAAATCTTGCTTCCGAGACAGGGGAAGAGTGTTTTGGGTGTGATGAATAACTATTTGGGGGATGATTTTGTCCTGAGTCCCAAAAAGTCATCGACAGAGGCATGTCAATGGTGGTGGGCACTGTGCAGTACTGTGTAAGGCAAGAAGCCCAGGTTCAAATCTCTCCTTGATAATACTCCCACATCCAATCAGGTTTTCCTTTTTTTTGCTCTTACCCCCGATTACTTGGGTACAAAATTTTATTTCTTCAGTAGTTTCTTTAGCTCGTTGTTCGATACTTATTTGTGTAAGGGTGAATTTTAAGTTGTGTTCAACAAAATTATATAAATTACAAAGATAATGCATCAGAACATCATTTATGATACGCGAGTTTAATCTCATTCATACTAGTGAACTAACCTATCTTTGACCTCCGGCTACTTACACAGGGCATAGGCTGTTCTGGAGTGGATTTTTGTATTACTCAACCTCGTATTAGAGGCCATACCAGCATTATTTGATCAAATGGCCTCTCCGAAGAGGCCAAACACACTCTAGTTGGAATGGCAATGTCTTTTGGGGCATTGTTGATTTGCAGCATCGAGCTTGTTCATAGGAGTTGAAAGGAGAGAGCTTGCTGCTAAAAAAAAAAAGTAACAATATATTTTGTCTGACCGTGTAACTTTTATAGGTTTGATTATTGTTTTGGTTTCAAGATGCATTGTTAATTTGTGATTGTCGTATGTAATTTCATACATGGTTGTTAAATCGCGACTCTAGTCATGAATCAAACTATAAATTCATGAATATGGATCATAGATTAATTTAAATCGGACTATTAAATAATATACTCTGGTGGAACACCTATGGTCGTACTTAAAAGTGAGCTCATCATACAATTGTCGTGTAGCAAAGTAGTCGGCTATTGGTTGCTTGTTCCTGCACTCCCGCTTCTAATCCAGGAATGTTCTCGCTTCATCTTGCATAAATGTTGCACTGTATCATCCGCTACCTTACTAGCCACATCGAATACAAGGCATATTTTATCTAAAATCAGGTTATGATATATGAAAACAATGAGTTTGTCGACCCTGGCTTCAAAATCGATTGGGTTTTAGAGACTCCATGTCAAGCTCACCAAGCCGTAGAAATTCCATGTTATGAAATATCGAAGCCTACAAACTTTGTAGATTGGGCAATGGGCTTGAACATATCGTTTTTCCACGTGATACGTGGGAAAATATGTTGGCGTCATCAAATACGTCATTGCTAATAGAGACCTAACAAGTGAAGTTACTACAGATATAGAGTGGGCACACAGACGTCATCGAGGACGTCATAGCAAGAACATAAGGACAAACGAAAGCAAAAAATTGTCTCCCACACTCTGGTCCGTTTCTTCTCACTTCGTTCTGTGTAGTTTCTGCGTCATATATAAAGGGGCCGAGCACCCAAATCCATAACAAGATCAGAGCTTGAACAAAACCACATTAAGCAACAATGAGCGAAGAAGTTCAGGTTTTCGGGATCTGGCCGAGCCCTTTTAGTTGCAGAGTAGAGTTGGCCCTCAAGCTCAAAGGCATCAGATACGAGTTCATTGAAGAAAACCTCGGCAACAAGAGTGCTCTGCTTCTCAAATACAACCCTGTTCACAAAAAGATCCCCGTGCTCGTCCACAATGGCAAACCTGTCGCAGAATCGCTCATCATCCTCGAGTACATCGACGAGGCCTGGCCTGAAAATCCCATTTTGCCCCAAGACCCTTATGCCAAGAACATGGCTCGTTTCTGGGCCAAGTTCCTCGACGAAAAGGTACCACAACCTTAACCTCCTCAAACCATTTCCTCATCCATCCTTGTGCTAAATGCTAATGATGTGGTTCTTTCTTGTTTTGCAGTTTATGCCAACGACAAGGAGGGCGAACCTGATGCAGGAGAAGGAAGCCATTGAAGAAGTGATGGAGATGCTCGGGATTCTTGAGAATGAGCTCAAAGGGAAGGACTATTTCGGGGGAGACAGAATTGGGTATTTGGACATTGTTGCCACTAACGTTGCGTTCTGGTTCACGGCGACACAGGAAGTGGTCGGGATGAAGATGATCAGTGAGGACAAGTTTCCGAACTTGTACAAATGGATCGAGAGGCTCGCGAGTAACGACGTCGTCAAGGAGTGGCGTCCTCCCAGGGAGAAGCATCTTGCCCAAATTAGGAGACGTCTTGAGAACTTTAAAGCCGCCAATTCCAAATAAATCAACCTCAAAACAGCTCTCTGTTTCAGAGCTTCTGTTCATCTATGTTTTGCTCTTCCTATGTAACGGTCTCAGTTGCTTTCAATAATCATGGGCTTCAAAGTTTATTCCCGGCCCAAACCAATTCTCATTGGGCTTTTGTGATTCTGGAACAGCTGACAACTGACAAGTCCACAATCAAGAAAGAAAGCTTGACTTTTAAGTACTAGACATTGTCGTTGGTCCACAACGGCTCACCTAATGTCCATATCTCTAACCCTACTTCATTGGGTTACTCAAAATAAATATATGCACAAATCATATTTTACTAATTTATAGTAGTTAACAACAACATCTCCAAACCAAATTAAGCCAAAGTACGTATGGGCAATCAAATCACTTTCACCCAATATGAATCCACAATCGTTGACTAATATAGTTCTAATTAGAACACATATCATGATAAAGTAAAAAAGAAAACAGAAGATGAGACAAGTATGAAGCAGCAGAGCAAGTGGTGCATCTCCTACCACAGCTGGTATTGGATTTAAATGTAACTTTCTCGGCGCCTGCCAGTCCAACCCCAACCCAGCTTTACCATATTGTCCCCTCCTCACCTGCGACAAAGCAAAATTAAAATATGCACATGTGACCAAACCAAAAACCATGAAATAAGTCAAACACATGATGTGGATCAGATCGGAATCACGTATGTTGATGTTTGTATCTTGCTTACGCTACATGTTTGTCTCCTATTTTAAACTGATATAGCTCCTTTTCTTCTAACAAATGGCAGTTGGGATGCGTAGTTGGCCAAATTGTACTGCCCAACTACTAAAGCCGTTCATAAACTGATCCCAAATTCAGCATTCACAGCATACCACAGAACAGAGCCCAAGAAAAGCCACTTGGCCTTGTGGTTTCTTTCTCTCTTTTCTGCTCTGTAACCTTAAAAACAAACATAGCATAACATGGGAGCTACTTATTATAAGTAACTTTACCGACCAGCAACCCTAATAATATCAAACCCACTCCTCACCTTTCCCTTGCGTCTACTGATTACTGAACCCAACCCAACCCATCATAGTTTGTTATGGCTGTTCACCTGCACAACCCAGAATCATTACTACCCAGCTGTTTGTTCCAATCCGAGGATGAGTCCGAGGATGCTATTAAACCAATCATCGGACAAGACCAGAGCAACGGCAACAGCTGGTCCTCTGCTAGTTCTACTACTGACATCTGGGGAGAGCAAGAACCGAGTTGCGGGTCGGTTTCATCCGGATCCGGGTCGAGCGAATCAGAGACAGGGGACGAAGATTACATGGCTGAGTTGACGCTGCAGATGGCTCAGTACATGTTCCACGAGGACGACAAGCTCTCTGTTCCTGACCTTTCCACCGACACACGACAAAAGGTTTCTGCTTTTACCTTAAAACATCAGTTACATACTCTAATGGTAGCTAAGTCTGGGGTTTTCACAGACATGGGGATTGCCTACTTCTCCGCAATCCACGCTCTGGTCACCGATGGGCTCGACCCACCGGAGCCAACACGGCTCCTCGCGCGAACCGTCGCCGCCGGTCACGCAAAGCCGCGGTGGGGATAAACAGAGACTTGCAGGCGCTGAGCCACAACCTGTGGAAAACCCAAATCAAGCTCAGACGGACTATCAATTACGCGCGATCCAAGTGCGAATCATCACGGTCCCATATCAATTTTCTTGATTTTGTCGATTTTGCTAATCTGGGTGTTGTTTGTAATATGTAGTTTTACAAGCTGAAACAAGAACAGGTAGCTAAAAAGAAGCAACAGCAAGGAAATAACAATAAGCTATCTCAGCAGAACAGAGTAAGGGCCAAGGCTCGTCCTTTACCAAACCAGTGGTCTAATTCCAACGCAGGACCGTCGTTGGAATCGAACCGACCTGGTTCGGGTATGAGGGCGGTGTTTCTCGGCGGTTCGGGTTCTAGAAGCGGGTCATGCGGCGGCACCGGAGTGTTCTTGCCTCGCGTGGATAGTAGTAGTAACCCTTCAGAATCACGCAAGAAATTAGGTACCTATACACTAGAAAAAAATGTTCCCAGAACCAAAAAAGAACTTTCTTTTTTCATTATTGGGTGGTTAGGTAGAGTGAAAGAATCATTCTTTGAACTTGTGGCTATTTTTTTTTCTTTCTTCTTCTCGGTTCCTTAGTATTTAGTAGTTGGAGTTGTTGGTGCTGTTGAAGTGGAATAGATCAGCGATCACTATGTGCGTGAACTGAATCTTCCTCTCCCCGCCTCTGCTATATTTTATTTTAAACAACAATCAAGATTCTGGAATCTTGAGAGATACTTGAATCTTGATCGATCTCTGCCTAACTAAAGATTCCTTGCAGGCTGCTCCAGTGTTCTCATACCAGCAAGAGTGGCGGAGGCCCTGAAGCTCCATTTTGACCATGTGGGTCTTGTGTCAAGGCCCAATTTTGTTGCTGCTCTCCAACATGGTACTTATTTTTTCTTAAATTCCTCGTTATCCAGTGTCTGTAAATGTTAAGTTTTAGGTGATTGTGCAGGTACTGAAAAGATTCAGAATCAGAAGGGTGAGTCGGTGGCGAGCCATCAATACGAGGTGGGTCTGCCGCAAGAATGGACTTATTGATGGTCGATAGTGAAAGGATCGTAGGTGTGTGATAAATATTGTGTCATGTTAATAAGTGTCCTCTTGTTTTATTTGGTTGTCCTTGAACAAAAGATTCGAGATTGTAGAATAAATGCAAAAATAACGACTCTGCAGCAGGTTGGGTAAATAAAATAGTGGGATGTAATTTTGAAAATCCTTTCTGTTTGATAATAAAAATTTATGATTAAAGTGCGAACTTTTGTTATTTGGTTGAGTGTTTATGTCTACTACCAGATCTTCAATTCTGAAGGAAAGTTTTTGTATTGTTGCTGACCTTATATTGTTTGTATATGGTGTTGTACTGTATGTTAGGTAATATGTAAATAAATTGTGGAAGTTGTAGAATTATAATATAATAATAATACTATACAAATTACAACAATGAACTTTTACTAAAAGAGAAATACAAACTCGGGAAAAATGCGAGGCATGTTTGACATTTTCCTCAAAGTGTATTCGCTCTCCCTCAGGTGTTGGAATCGATGAGCGTACACCTCCCAAGATACAACGACTTCGAACTTAGTACCTTACACCAAAGGTCTAAGTTCAGGCGAACTTGAACTTGAATCTTTCTCTATCACCAACTAGAAGGGACTTTGAG
>JAYMSW010004749.1:0-10688 GCA_036897725.1 Erodium texanum | reverse complement strand
TTTGTTAAACGCACTACGAATAGAGCAGCTCTCTGGATTGCTAGAGAGGCTCGTTCATGGCCTATGCGTGATTGGGTGGGCACTCTATTACCCCCTAATCTTTTCCAGATTATTATTGCTGAAGCTTAATAAAACCGTTGTTTATCAAAAAAAAACTAAAGTTGGAGTCACCAAGCATTTAAAATAGTGGGTGTACTCTATGAAATGTGTCATAAGCTGAAGATACCTAAACTTGTTGCGTAAAACTGTACTGACCAAATAATCCAAATCAAAACAATGACAACTATATTTGAATGAAAATCACGACCATACGAGGACCAAATTGAAATTTTGAACCCAACAAACAACAAAATGATCAAGTAGATCATACTTTTCTTTATAACAACTCATATTACATAACATGTTAATGGCATGTAAGACTTTTCGTACAAAAACCAAATGATCGTCGTTATTACATGTCTAATGTCTCATTTATATAATAACTTGTAATTGAACATAACCTAATAAGAATATTGTGTTTATTAGTGCGAAACTTATAAAATGTACTATATTATGGGTACTATAATATGTCATATCAAACAAATAGGCATGAAAATAAACACAAATTCACAATCAATAATCTACTAAATAGCGAATAAATGTGAAAACATAAAAAGTAAATAAATAATTTTACATAAACAACTAAGAAATGATTTCCAATCTATCATGTATCATTTCCAAATAATAGAGATCAATTATTCTCAACATCAATTAAAAATAAGATCTAGATAATATTGAAGAGAGAGAAGATTGTTAAGAAATAAAATCGTTGGAAAGATATTAAAAAGGAAAATGCTTAAAAGAATTGATTAGTTAATTAATTAGCGAAAGAGAGCAAGAGCATTTTTGGTATTTAAAAAATTAGATAAACACATGTTATTATACGATCATGAAGACAGAGATTATCTACCAGAGTTAACATTGAGATCCAAGCATGCATATTTTAATGTGGGAGTGAAACATAATTACTCATTTATCTTCCAACTTGAAAATAATTTTTGTATTCACTAAATGGAGATAGTAAAGTTGTGTGCAGCACATTTGAGGATAGAAATCTACAACCAACTACATTCTTTGTTTAAAGAGAAAGGACTACCGTTGTCTCTTCTATACAAACAATAACCCCTCAATATATATATTGATAATGTCATATAATGTATTTAAATTTTAGAGGGGTAACAAATGTACTATCCTCTCGATTACGATCAGCTCCCCCTCTTACGCCGCCAAACCACATCATCAAGAGCAAGTGAATGGAAAATGTCATAGGTCCTTGAAATCAAAACTGAAAAAATAAGTAAACACCACTTTTTTGGTAGCATTATAAGTTTTTGAAGACTAATATTCACAAAATACAATCGATCTTACCTGTTCCCAAATGCTCTGGTAACCCTGAACCCTTTCACTCTATCATTGACAATACAATAGTTGTCATCTCTGTCTTCATTCTTTATCCTAATTATTATGCACATGTAATATGTTACATAAGTAATTTCTAGCCAAATCTAAGCTCGTGTTAGTAAACATATCAATACTATTTTAGGTACATAACCAAAGTGATTTTCGTACATTTAAGAAGTATACAATTAAAAGAGAAATTAATGACACATATAAAATCATATTGCACGAGTAAAAATCAACTGAAACATAAAATATTCATTTACAGAAGTGTAGAAGTACTTTTGATTCTCAATACCCATACATGACTTTGATGCATTTAAGTTAATGATTGTTCTGAAATGGAAAGGTTATAGGACTGTCACATTAATCATATTTATATGGTGACTGTTGAAAATTATAATAAAACTAGGGGAGTGCGCAGGGTGTTTAATATGTACATGAAATACTTGAATTTCTCTTAGAACATCTCTAATTGTGACCATAAACTGAAAAGAAATCTTAAAGGTATGGAGAGTTAGGTAAATAAGGTTTCCAGCCAATATCTATATAATTGTAAATATGATAATAATTTTTTTTTTCAATTGGTCTCTAAGCCTAATTATGTTGCTTACCCACCTTTTTGCAATTGCTATTTTTAGAATTTTGAATAGGAAGAAAACTGGTCTCTACATCAAAATACGAATGCCTCTGTGTGAGATGTCAAACACAACTTAGAAACTACCATCAAAAACCAAAACCAAACCATTCACCCAAAATCCAAACTTACACACAAATGACAACACATAACCAATAATCAGCAGTCTTAACAGTAATAACCATAATCAGTAGAGTCTCAACAGTAATTTGGACTCGCTTAGGATCATGAAATAAAATAGTCATTATTATAATATATTAGTGAAGAAAAACGATACATTAGTAACGTCACATATATAGGCATGCTAAGACATACCAACAATCTGCCAACTTCTATTATATATTATAAATAAGATGAAATTTGGACTATTCCCTTAAGTCACAAACATTTAAATTGCAACTTCCCTATGTCATTTGCAAAAGCAAAACTTAACATATGTTACAGGGTGGACTCCTGATGTATTTTAGAACCAGCAAGGGAATCAAAAGGGCCCATACTCTTGTTGTGAAATTGGGCATTCCTAGAGTCCTGAAATTCAGACCACAGCTCCTATAGAAATGAACTGAAAATAAACATCAAAATTTTCAATGCAAAATGTTCAGTAGTATCTAATGACACCGTATAAGACAATCCTTGTGTGTTGCTTAACTTCAAATATATTCTTGGTCTTGACCTAATGTGCTCAGAATTATACCAAAACCATACCAAAACTACATAAACACTCATAATTATACCAAAAGTACATAAATACTACAATTATTTTATGGCATTTGTAGTATCTAAGTATAATTTCCAAAATTACTACAAATGCCACAAAATAATAGTCTTGATCTAATGTGCTTAGAATTACACCAAAACCATACCAGAAGTACAAATTGTAACACTCATAATTATACCAAAACCATACCAAAAGTACATAAATACTACAATTATTTAATGGCATTTGTAGTATCTAAGTATAATTTCCACAATTACTACAAATGCGACAAAATAATAGTCTTGATCTAATGTGCTCAGAATTACACCAAAACCATACCAAAAGTACAAATTATAGTATCTAAATATAATTTCCACAATTATACCACAATTATTTTGTGGCATGGCATATGTTATGTGAATATAAGTATAATTTCCACAATTATTTTATGGCATATGTGAATATAAGTATAATTTCTTTAAGTTTCAAACATTTAAATTGACAATACTTTCGGTTGCTTAACTTCAAATAAAGGCTTAATCAAGATCTAATTTGCTGGAATTATACTTCAAATAAATGCTTAAGCATGGTCTAATTTGCTGGAAGTAAAAGATTAGGTACCGCAAGATTTGGTCATGATCTAATTTGCTCAGAATTATACTATAATAGTGTATTAAAAGTTCATATGGGAGTGTATTCAAAGTTCCAAAAAAAAAGAAGTTCATGACAACTATTAAGTCCTATACCTTAGCTTTGGTGCAAGACGGGCCATGAGAGCAGCAACACCATTACCTGCATTGTTATCCTCGATAAAACTTATGGTTGAATTGATAATCAGTAAGACAATGATCCCAAAAAAATCTTGCCAATCTGGAGGTTTTCCTTGCAAAACATGGTTCAGCACTATGATCGAACTAAGAAAATTGCTTGGCTGTCTAATGAAAAAAAAAAAAAGGAATTTTGAAACATAAAGTTCAAAGCAAGACTTAAGAAAACATAAGCTGGTTACCTAAAAACTTACCTAATTACCAAATCAAATAGAAAGAAATATGTGCATACTACTTATTACCATATTGGATCACAACCCTTTCATGCGACACTAGTATTCATCTTACTTGTGTATAGTGCAAGCATGAGCCTTTTCTTCATATATATATATATATACCCACACATCTTCTGATATGATGCCTTTTGCAGGGGAGGCATCTTTGTTTTGCTTAAAGCTTCCTATTACCATTCAGCATGTTTAAATGATCCACTGATCAATCAAAACTTTCCAAAAAATGATCAAAAAGAAAAAGAAACCAAACCAAACAATCAAACATTATTATGTCATTAATTGCAAGTTGTTAAAAAAAAGATATAGAATTTGATAATAATGCACTGTAAGCTTCAACCACACATCAAAGAGAAGAGGCTTTTTGCCATCATATATTAGCCTTTTTGAAGTACCAAGTTTACCTTTTTATATATGCACCCAGAACCCCGCCAGATTCAACATAATCAAGGTCAGTGAGTTCACATCCACACCGACATGGTCACTGGGGTTGGCAGGATTCGTAAATAAAAAACCTCATGCAAAACCTGCATAGAAAACCCCAAAATCTGTTGCCGATAAAAAAATAATAATAAACAATCAGATTTGAAACATAATTTAAACAAATTGATGCCACTATTTAACATGTGTTTTTTTGGGGGGATAATTTAACAAGTGCATTAAGCTACAAATAGTTGTCTAAATCCATTGTTTTCTTACCCAGCCATTTTCTCATTGGCCAAACAACACCAAAAGCACTTAGTGTTTGCCATTTCCTCTTTTTCATTGTTGCAAATCCAAACTTACTAAAAACTGCCATAAATTTACATATTTTCATCTTAACCAGAATAAAAAAAAGAAGAGATGTTGCGTCATTTCACTTGGTGTTTCCAAATTGTGGTAGTCTGACAAGAAAAAATCACAACAAAGGGAACAGAACTCCGTCTGCTCATCTTCTTCTTTAGAAATTGAACAATCACGGAAGCTCTTTCTTCCCAATTTCAATCCAATTCTCTCCATTTTCACAAGTCTTTAAAAGCAAGAGATGGAACCATTTTGACTTCTCAATAGAACCAAAAGATAGAAAAAAAATTGTACAAAAACTGACATAAACCGTTTCTCCGCCCTACAAAGGTTGAGAAGCTTTCTTAAATACTTTCAACAACTAAGAATACAAAATTAATGGGGATTGCCATCTACCAATAAAAAATCTATGTTGACACACAAAATCAAAACCAGTCATTAAATTTCACATATCGAGTCAATCATATCCAATTCAGCTTGTTCATACTTGAAACGTGAAATGTTATGTAACGTTTACATGACATAATGGAACAAATGTATCATATCTTCTTAATCTAAAGCAAAAACAACATAATCCCCATTTGAAGCATATACAAAACTAAACAATTCTAAGGGAAAAGACATCAATTACAGAAAAACAACCTACTTGCCCAAGGAAAAGTTCTATCCTTATGCATCACCAACCAAAACTATCAAAAACCCAATGTAGGATCTAAGGACGCAGAAAAATATATAAAAACATGAAAAATAGAAACAAACATATCAACGATCACCAGCAAGAATAAGCAATGAGACACAAATAAAAGGATATACAGGAATAATTTATAGAACACGCTAATTGTCACTAGCGAAATTGAGCAATGAGACACAATTCAAGATCTATGTAGATGGGAACCTCAAAGAGAAAATGACCTTTCTTGTCTGGCGGTGTCCCGACTCTAGGCCTTGACGACTCTTTCCTTGACGCAGACGTGCAGGTGGCGAGTTCGACTCCGATGGAGGATTTTGATTCGAGGCTGAATTCGATGCTGGTGAATCTGGAGAGGAGGTTCGACTTCCTGATGCAGGAGTCTCCGATCAGGACCACTTTGAAGAGGTAATTGTAGTCGTCGTTAGCTTTATACCCCATTTTCTCCTATCATCGTCTCTCCCCCTAATGTCGTCAGAGCCCTAAGAATGGGATTGTGCTTGCCGTCGTTAGCTTTATACCCCATATGATCAATCGTCGGTGGGGAAGAAGATGAGCGGGGTGAAGAGGCAGCAGTTGAAGAGGAGACCTAAACAACATGTGAAGGGATGCATCGCTTTCCCTATGCAATATTGGAGGAAGATAGACAGGTGTGATCATTCTTCAGAAAAAGAAACCTACAAACCAGGGAATAACGAACTTTTATCGTGAAAGCCAATCAAAACTCCCTAAAATGACAGGTATACAGAATACTTAAATATGAGGATGTCCACCTGTACAAGTTGGGATCCTCCTTTTATACATCTACAGATAGATAGATATAACTGCATATGGTTCAATTTATATTATAAAATTCGTTGATGAAGTTGAATATTAACACTAAAATAAATATTAGATGCAAGGAATAGTTCAATTTACAATATAGAATCCGTTGACACAATTGAATATTAGCACTAAAATAAATATTATACATATACACTTTTTATCCATGAAACCCTTATCCTATTTAAATAATTCTAAAATATTGTTATTATTTGATTCAAATTAAACCCAAGTAGTTCGATTATTATCATGTGAAAATTTGACAGAAATACATATTAACAAGGTTTTGGGCCGATTTTGAATCTAAACATTAGAACACCAGCAGTGTCAATCATGTCATCAAGCATGACTACAACTTTCTCTTTTACATCACCAGTTTGATTCATCCCCTGCAAAGTAAAAGATTAGACAAATTAAGGGATGAGAAAGATATCAAATGGTGACAAAAGGCCTTCGACTGTGTTGATAGTCTCTGGGAATCAATTAAGCAGATATAGAGCCTATCGGATATTACAGTATAATTAATATAAATTTAGAAGGTGTCACAATTACCTCAATCTGCCCCGGTCGCTGGGATAGATAGTCGTTCCTACTCCTAACTGCAATAGAAAGAAAAGTAAAGACATACATATCAATTTTAAATTAAGCATAAGTACATAAACTATTGTGAACTTTAATACCCACAATAATGTTGAGATAAAATTACGAAACAAAATTTTATGGTATGAAAAATCAGCTCTACCTCCTTGAGGGTTCAAGTCCCACCACCTTCTCCATATGGTATGGAAAAACACAATTACGTCTCATATTGCCAATGCTTTTATGTTGGAATGCAAAAAATAAATAAATATATTTTCACTCACTATCCATAACCTGCCAGTGTTCAGCAACATGATCATATGGGTCATATAGAGTGAACCGAAAAGACACACAACTTACAAAGAGATTGCATTTATTCACAAGATATGTTTTGGAAATATTGATGAATCTATAAACTTACAAAGAGATTGCATTTATTCACAAGATATGTTTTGGAAATATTGATGAATCTATAGACCAACCACTAAGCAGGAGAAGGCCTATGATGTAAACTGCATGAGTATAACACCTACGATGCAATGAGTAGAGAAAAATTGTTGCTTTATTAATAGGAAAAATAACCAACAAATAGGGGAGACCAGAGAGTAAAACTTGACAAATCCAGGACAAGAAAGTATCACCACATGCATCAAAATAACAAAGAAATGGTCAACAACACCTTCATTAGTGAACTCCGCAAAGGCAAAACGAAGTACGGAATTAGGGTTACCACATATATGGTAGTCCACAACCTACCCAAAACTTATAAATAGTACTACAAGCTGCTCCTCAGTGACCTGTACCCAAAAATCATTGTATTAGCCAATGATAAATTTTACATGCACACCCACAAATGGAAGTGCAAAGATAAGTATGACAGATGCAACCATTCTCAAGTAAGAATAAGTAAGAGTACATTTAGTTTTAAGTTAACAACGGCATGCCAACAGCTGCATATCTGTTTCAATAAATTGACTCAATAGGGAACACAAAATAAGGCAGAGCAACATAGAAACTGGAAAAGGCAAGGCATGACTATTTGTGCAATCCTTCTGAATCAATCTAAAAATTTGATTAACAGGATACCAAGACAGTTACATTCTAAGAATTAGCATCACTTGCTTCACTTGAACCATCATTTCACTCTCAACAGGGTATGTTCAGGTTTACTTCAACATTAAAAGTTACATTTAAAGATCATATGATTTAGTGCAAAGTCAATCCTTGAAGTCAGTACACATAGAAGTAACATAAACAATCTGATCCATGTAAGCAATGGAAAATGGACCTAGTAAATTCAATAGGAAAATAAGAGCGCCAACAAAGCATCACAAATTATCAGGAAAAAGAAGCAAGAATATGCTACTAATATAGTTAAAATGATGATGGCAAATCGTTCTGCCATTTCGTTTTGTTTCTTTGTGTAGTAGTAAATGCAACCAAAAGCAAGACATAAATTCAAGGAGAAAATTAATACGGATAACACCCACTAAAGCAAAAAAAAACTCTTTGGCAACTGCTTCCTCTCTACTTCCCAGTGAAGCTCATCAAAACCTTCATCACAATACACACTCATCATATCTTTGAGAGTAAACTCCATTAGTAAACGCACCTATAGTGATTGTGAAATATATAAACATGAGGCAATGATAGATTCAAGAACTCCGTTGTAGTGTCAAAATCTTTATTTATCCCTCGGATTGAAACTAAATTATGAAAGTTTATAAGAGCAGAACCAGACATATGCTCATGTTCAAAATTGCAAAATGATATATTACATCATCACGATTTCCACAAGATTCCAAGAATAGCTATCCCAATCCTCATCTGACTGATTACAATGGTGCCAATAAAAAATTTTGTCGATACATAAGGAACATGAGTACCAAGCCATTTTTCCATGGGCCACTTTTATCTCGTAGTTCAATAGATCTATACAATTTGGAAATGAGGCAAATAAAAATATAAAAAAAAACCCCAAAATGGGTCTTTTTGACAAACCTATAATCTATCACAAAAATAAGATACCATAACAAAAATAGTCCACTCAATGGAGCATATCCTGATTTTTAGATCATAACTATAATGTGCGTTAAAAGAAAACAAATAAAGGCTTTGTACTAAAAGATTACTCATGTACACAGTAAAGAAAGCCAAAACAAATCCCACCATGATATGTACACATAGGAGTCATTTAAAAGAGGGGTTTTTAATGCATGAGCAGAAAGAGAGTTCAAATTGGTTTCAACACCACCATGGCCTTACCCTTTCCCTATGTCTTCACCGCTGCCAACATCAATAATCATATGGTTGTGAGTCCATGGATGGACAGCAGGTTATGGAGCAAGCTGCCATCGAGGCTAATAGACTGAGTTATTGCCTTTCTTCCAAGAAAGGTCCGCCTCCAATAGATGGTAGGTCATCCTCAGATGTACACACACAAATTACAGGAAACGTGACAAAACACGAAACACATACAATAGAAGAAGTCTATTATAACTCTAAAGCAAAATAGTTGTTCAACAAACAACTCAACAACATTTAAGAGCCAAATCACCAACAACAGGCTCAAAATCTTAATCAATCGATACTGAATAGCATATCGCAATAATTAGATAAAAACTAAAATTTAGGGTTTGATTGGGCACACGAAAGAACTATACTTGCAAAAGCTGGGCTTGATTCCTGGCAATCGCCAGGCTCAGGGACATATGACAAAGCTTATACGAGGACCCGGTCGAGGTGGAGGCGCGGTTCACCCTCGATCACTTCTTCATCCTCGGCATGTATGTCTCTAATTCCCTGAACTAAAGAAGAGGAAGGACCGTACAGCGGGAAACCGGAACCACTTAGTTGTGGGTGATTTGAAAGTTCGGAGATTGATGTTTGGTAGTACGGTGTTTGAGAATCCAAAGGTTAAGAATTCGGAACATAGTGAAAGAGTGGGAAAATCGTCATCCATTTTAGTGTTAGAATGAATTGGCTTGTAGATAGATACAAATTTGAAAATGGAGAGGAGGCGCAGGTGGAGCTAAGGTTTGTTAGAGCACCTGCAGTGCAAATGTTTGTATCACGCAAAAGTTTGGCAAAATATCTTTTTTTTGCCCTTTCGACTAATTAGTCAAAAGTTCTCGCACGCGAGTATCAGTCGAGAGATCTCTCGACTAGTCGAAAGGTCGCTCTTTCGCCTGACTTTCGACTGATTAGTCGAAAGTTTCAGAAAAAAGTCATAGTGGAGCCAATCACAGGCTGACACGTGCCCAAAAAATTTAAAAAAAAACATCATTGCGACTAGTTTGATAAGATAAAATAAAATCATTTTTTACCTCAAAAATGTCTATAAAAGGCTAGCAATACACCATTCAACCTCACACTATTTCCAACATCACTCAAACAAATTAGTTGCTTCATTCAATGACTTTCGAGCGTGAAAGCAAGTTGAGGCGAGAGGAAATACGCCAAAATTGTATGACGACATATGTAACAGTCTCATGACAGACAACGAGCTAATAGAACATGTTGTTCGAGGTGAAGGTTCATCTCGCTGGCCCAATGGAAGAGTTCACACCGAACATATATAGACAGAGGTCGTGAAGAAGGAGATGCGCGACTCATGGCAGACTACTTCTCAACTCCGTCGATTAACACCGAAAAACAATTTCGTCGTCGTTTTCGAATGAGCAAGACGTTGTTTGTTCGCATAAATGGAGGCATTGGAGGTTCATGATACGTACTTCGAACAAATTCCTGATACCCTCGGTAAGCCCGGTTTTTCTCCATATCAAAAATGCACTGTAGTTATTCGTATGTTGTGTTATGGTTCTTCAGCAGATTTGATAGACGAATACTTGCGAATGGGTGAAACCACGGCTTTACAGTGTCTGAGAAGGTACTGCGAGGGCGTCATCGAGATTTTCGGGGCGTTGATTGCATGCACTGGCGGTGGAAAAATTGTCTGGTTGCGTGGAAAGGTGAATTACAACGCGAG
>JAYMSW010004748.1:0-10690 GCA_036897725.1 Erodium texanum | reverse complement strand
ATAGAAAAAAAAAAATCGAAAATGAAACAGAAAGTACCAGTATCAGCAGTAAAGCTAAAAACAAAAATACGGAGGCGACTTACGGATTGGATAAGAAGAACAAAAAAAAAGCACTCTCGAGTCTCTCTCTGTTCTTCGCAACCCTTCTTCTTCGTCCTCTTCTCTGCAAATCGGAGCGAGCTTTTTCTCAGCTGCTTCGGTTTCGGCTTCAGAGCAAAAATCTTTAAGAACACCCCTTTGGGCTTTATCTCTCTTAAACCTCCAATTTTATCGTTTTAATCCGATTTTTTCACACAGATCACCTTTTATAATTTTTCATAAATAAAAACGCTATTTTTTTTTAATATTACCTGTATTTATTTATTTTTGGCAATTGGTTTTCATTCCAGACTTTAATGTATTTCCATATATAAATAAGAAGAGATGAGAAGGAGAGAGCTGACGGTGGGTCCCACTAAAAGCTGGCCGTGGGGTTGGGGCGCCGTTAAGGAGCCGGTGACCGGTTACTGTCTCCTAGACACGTGTTGACCGGGGACTTCCAACACTGTCTCTCTCTCTCCGCTTTGCCGATACGATAACTCGTATACGTCTCCTTCTCTTCTTTTTCTCGTCCCGTCAATTTCTCTCCGTTTCACTTTTGCGACCGTCCGTTATGTGTTTTTTTTTTTAATCATCGGATAAGGCTTGTCTTAAGCCGTTGCGGTCGTTTTTCTTGTAATAATATTTATGACTATTGATAATCTAATTAATCCGTATAGTCAAACCTTAATATAGTAACAATCGTATTTATCTATATATTAATCAAATATTATGTGAACGTAAAATTGAGGAGTTTGCTATTTGTAATTGATTGGTTCCGTTGGATGAAATTTCTTTTGAATATTATTTATAGGGACTCAACTAATTTGTAGGGTCTACCTAATAACTATGGGGCAAATAAAATGGTGCGGTGCAGCAGATTTATTGTCGTTTCTCTTACGATGGTTCGGTACTTTCGTCTTTCTTGTCAAATCCATTTAAATGGTGGTCGATTAATTCGTATTTATTGGGTTTTTTATTTTTTTTTGATGGGTTGGTGATAAAATATAGTGCTTTTTGACGTAATTTTATGCAAAATAAGAGATGAGATCATTTGGAATTTGAACTTGTACAAACTTGAATGATTCTTACGTGTTGAACGTGAATGAGGCACGAGGCTTCGAGGAATAAGAATTATTTGAAGAACACACCATCTTTATATATTCTTAGCAATCATTTCAATTATGCTTTTTGTTTTGTCACACTTAATTTTACCTTAAAACCCTTGTTTGTAACTCGTTTACCATTTACAGTAATCAGATTTAGATCGAAACCCTTTACATAAAAATAATATATTAAAAGGTTATTGATTTTAAATATATTTAATCATAATATCTCAAATATATCAATTGTTTATTGATTCTTTGGTCTTAACAACAATTAAAGCAATATGTTGAGAACAAAAATCAGATTGCTGCATCATTTTATAAGTACAGTCAAGGTTTCACATATCAGCTTCAATTTTTAACACATTAATAATATAACAAAATATATTCATGATTCTCTATACGACATATAAAATATTTAGTAATTAGATTTAGATCAAGAAAATATGATCTAAACATCTTTTTAAATGACTAATAATTTCATATTTATTTAACGGCAATATCTCATATCAATTATCCACTAGGTTGTTATGCCTTGACAACTGTTAGAACTTGTATCAAAAACATAAATCATTTGACAAATATAATACACAATCCTCACTCATCAGTTTTAATTCATAAGTGAATTAATAAAATCATTTATTTATTTGATTATGAGATAAGATTAATAATTTTTGATTACTTTTTCAGATAACAACGTTCATATAAACAAACTCACGAGACAAAAATGTGAATTAAGCTAGTAAATCTTGAACAAGGTTTCGCAAATTCGATAACATCAATAAATACAATAGTAAATAAAAAAAACATGTCCATTTGACCGGTCGTGGACAGCGACCGCTATCCTCAATCGATGTTACCATGCACCAATAACCAAACACGCCGCAGCCCCATCGAGTTGCCACAACTGTAGCAACAGCAAAGTTTTCTGAGTCAGCTATCGCTACAGCTACAGTTGGATATGACGTGGTCGCGAAACAGTCACTTGTGTGGTCCCCACAGAGCCCCCAGGTTAGACCATAGTATTCGCATCCCACGGCTCGGAGCCACCCGCACGAGATTTCTGGGTAAGCGCGCAACCATGGGATAGGGCAAAGACATTGGCCTAGGAACGAGGGGCACGTGTCTGCGCACGTGGACAGTTCGGAGTGGAGGCATCGAAAAGCCTGCTTTCGATTTTATCTCTAATCATATAAAATGAATTTAATTAAATATAATAATAATGTAGAGGTAATTATATATTTCTTAAATAAGTAATTAATTTTAGACGGCGCCTACTATGTGGGTGTGTCACATGCGAGAATGTCCGTGTGTGCCGGCTTTTGCATCCACTTCATTCATCATCATCTTTGTTGGATAAATATTCAATTATTTAGTACAATATATATTTATATTATTAATCTCACATTTTAACCGTTTAAATTTTACATCAATTGGTTTTTAGAATGAATTAAGTATTTGTTTAAATCTGTATTTTTTTAAACTTAACAAGTTTATTTTCAGTTATACAAATCTTCTTAATGAAGATATATTTTAACTGTTAAAATTTTAGATCTTTATCTCAAAAATCACAAGTTCGAATGTTATTAAATGAAATGAAAAAAGGTAAAAAGTAAATTGTGAATCAATCAATAAATAGTCGAACGATAAAATCGATACTCTTAATCACACAATTTACATGGAAATCAGACCATTGTTTTCATGCCTTAGTAATTTGAATGCTTGAATAAAACAAGTCTTCAAAAATGTTAGCTTTTGACATAAATTTAAACTTACAGACATGTGATAAACATTTTCAATTCAATCCACGACAGAAAAAATAAGTTAAATCAGTTTATTACTTATTAACGATAAAAATATTTTTATTTTTATTTAGATGAATGGAGTTTAGATCTACTATAAAAATTAAGATAAGATAAAATAAATAAAAAAGGAAAACCACCTTAAAAACCAGGCAGCTCCACTAACTATAACAACCTATGAAAAAGATTCTGGCGTGCACTAACTAATTTTATAATTAATAAAAATAATCTCCCGAGACACACTCTGTCCTGCCACCAGTACCAGAACTCCACGTGTCACCTTCCCGTGTAAAGACGTGTTGCCATGTGAAGCATTATTGGACGGTGAGAAAGTGCTAAAATCACAGTTGGCAATTTCAAACGGCAGCTTGTTTCGCTGACTCACCAAGTTTGAACATTGGACTATAGACTTAGATTATAATTATCACCCATTTAAATATATATTTTTTTTGAAAGAAAGTAGTTAAATATTAACAATTACATACTTTATCTCTCTATATATATTTATATTTATATTACATTCTTTTATGTAGTTAGAAGTGATGATTTTTTCATTGTGTTTGAGATATTGTGATATGATGTTTAGTGTGTTATAATTATTGAATGTTGTGTTCAATTTTAACTATCGATTTAAAGTAAAGAAAAATTATTATTTCAGTTCCGTATTTGATTATGCTACTTTATTTTGTGTACAACCAAAAAGTATATTAAAAAGATAAGCCCAAAGACCGTAGATTTGTAGAATTTCGATATGATAATAGTAGAAAACTGTAAAGCCCTATTAGCCTCAAAAAGCTCTCCAAATCTTTATTTGACTCACATTTTTAATCATCATTAACATCTCTTATCGCCCATGTGCGGAGCTTCATAGAGCCGTAATACTAGTTTACACGCAATTTATAGACAAAAAAGATGTTTAGAGAAGAAGGTTTTGAACACATACAAGGTATTGGTCATTTGGTCTTAGGTTTGAATGTCTTATCCATTTCTTCATGGTGTAGGTCAAATACGGGTCTAAAGTTCGTGCCCATCGCCCAATACATTTCGCAACAATACAGAAAGTAAAGTTTTGATAATATTGGAACAGATTAGATCGTACTATATTGGAACATATTATTCGAGTTTGATGATACTTAACAAAAAAACATCTATCATTTCATTTATGAAGATACAGAAAATGAATATGAGAAACTATATAAAACGTCGGTGAGCTAACCTATATTTTTGAAAAGTAACGGGTGTTTTTAGTCGTCAACAAAAACTAACGATAAACATTTTTTCCATCGGCAAATTGACTAATTAACAACGTTAATTTTTTATGAAATGACCATTCTACCCCTCCCGGATTTAAGGGTAGGGTTTTAAGGTTTGTTCTACAGAAGAGGGTAGTGTAGAGTTCGTTATTTAGGGATTTCAAAAAAAAAAATTGTCTGAAAATTGTCAAATTTAACAAATTGCAAAAGGAAAAATTATTCACCGGTATATTTTGCTGACCACCTAAAATGATCGATACATTTTTTATATATATGTTTCGACACCGTTAAAAAGTGAACTTAATCCAATAAATATATCTCACTATAGAATGCATAATTCTTTAAAACAATTAGGGTTTTGTTTTATGGGAACGATTGTTGTTGTGTGAAAAAAGAGAAGATGTCTCATTCGTACAGCCAAGTGTGTTTGTTCTTTTGGCCTTTGTATCATATACATTTTCTCTTTTGTGCTTCGTATTGGTGTTGTTGTTTCTTGTTTCGGTAAGTGAGATCGTTTTTGTGGGAAGCTTTGCATGTGACATGTATGGTCCCTTACATGACATGTATGCTACACCCAAAATCATTAATATCACATTGTTCGATTGAATCGAATTTTAATATAATATCATGACTTATTTTACTGAATATGTCAAAACCTATTTACTATTTTACTTTAAAATATCGTAGACTCTCGCAGTTGAGTCCGGTTATTTCTGGACAAACATATCAGGATCTTCACTAAATAACTTTACGTAGTAATTAAGTTCATACACACAAAAGAAAACGAGTAAGAATAGGCAAAGGGATTGGAGCATAAAAGAACAATTGGAAAGGTCAACACAAGAGACGTATTCTTTGTGCCCTTCCCTTCCCTTCTATTTCCAATAAAAATATATTTATTCACTTTTCTTTGGAAAAAGAAAAATCATTAAAAAGCCAAAAATAGTAGGCAAACGTCACATTCCATCACTTTCTCGAGAAAATTTCTCATGATATGTACACAACTCTTCTTCTCATGTTCATTGCACATTTGGTATAGTAAATTGAGAGAGATAGCTTTTCGTCGCAATAAAGAGGGAGCAAGATTTCCGTGAATTTCGCCTAACCATATCAAGAAACCGACCTTTCACCACTATTACTTTCCCAAATTAACTTTTCATACATGTATAATTTAATTAAATAATAACAACAAAACTAAAAAACAAACTTTCTTAATTGTAGAAAATTATTTCATACAAAATTTGTTTTCAGAAAAAAGAAAACAGTAGAACTACCCATTAGGGCTAATGCATGTACGAAAAGTTCTATTTTTATTTTTTTATTTAAAAGATTGCAACTTATGTTATATATATATTAAACTATTGAGTATATTAGACAATACGGTAATATTATAAGTTTCGTAGTAATATTACGAACTCCAAACTTTGTTAAAATAACATATTCCTGTACTCAACTTTGAATGAGTATAACTCGCGTATCACTTAACAACCAGATTGGACTAGATAGGATACCATAACACACTATGAGATAATCCAACACAAACAACTGCACATAACAATGTTATTGTGCCCACTGTGATTTGAGCCCAAGTGGCTAAGAAAAATAACTCTCTTAACCACTAGGCTGGCCTAGATGGGTAAGTTTTATTATTTTTGTGTTATTTACCGTTGTTTATTTTAATTCGTCTTTTATATGTATCTGATGTACTATCTAATTCGACCTGCGTGTTAAACAATATAAAAAATATACTCATAGCTGTAATAGTCCGGTCTTGCCTTGTTATTGAATAATACAAAAAAATATATATGTTATTTCAATACTGGTTGTTACCAAATTATATATATATTTTTTAGTAGGTTAAGATTATTGAACTTTACAACCCAATTAGAATTTAAAAAACATGGTTAATTATGAACAAATAAGATTTCAGTTGAACTGAAAAATCATAATCAATAAAGCATCAATATATATATTTGAATGTGGTTGATGCGTGTTGAATTATTGGTAGTGTTCTTATTCATTTAAAATAAAGTAGAAGATTTGATTCTATTATATGAGATAATGAAGATGACTTGAGAACATATTGCCATGTCGATTACAACCAATATATTGATTCCAAACCTACAGCCTACAATATTTGACATCTCTTAATCATGGAGGTGCTTCTCCTTTACCTTCATGTGATGCAAACAACAATTCAAGTGGAGAATATGTATAGTAAGTATCCATAACACCACACAAATACATCTGATCGGAATAATAACCGTTACACGTCTAATCTACCTGAAAATTTAGTACAAGTGTTGAAAAACCTACATCTCATGACAATATCAATATTTTAAATCTGAACAACTCCATTTCACAAAATAAAAACTATATTAAGGCCCGACCTTAATTTACACTTGTTTGATGTGAGATTTTAACACCTCTCATCGACTTAACATAAGAACGGTAGAATTTTGACCTGAATCATAATGGATAATATAGAAATATATAAATGAAAAATACATTAGACTTTAATATCAAATTAAAATCCGACCCACCTAAAGAATTGATCAGATAAATAAAATGCTGAACTTATTATTTAAGTTGAAATTATAATTTACATTTTGGTGGATATAGAATTTGACAAATCTAATTAATATTGTGTACTAGGCCACATGTTATCTGTATGATTGTCAACTCAAATTCAATCAATCTAATACAATAATATTGAGACGTGGTGCCATCGTGGCCGTGGAAGTTATATCAGTTGGCCCTAGACTCGCCGCATCACAACAATTATTTGAATTATAGCCTCTACCATGAATCATCCAACCAAAACAATATTTATTTTCTTTCACAAGAATTTATTATATTTCCATCGTTTTCATTACTTAAAAAAAAAATACTTGATTGATTGAACCCTTTGGACCAAATGATTCCTCGTGATTATTATTTTTCCTAGATTCATACATGCATGATTCAAATTTTGATTACCAAATTAAACATTAAACCTTCCGATAAGTAAATAAACTTTTGTTTAAAAGAAAAGAGCTTGCTTAATGAAGATGACAAGCCTTCTAATTATTATAAAGCGGTATTGTGGATTAGATAGATAAATAAAGTTGTTGTTAGCTGCAAAGATGGTTCATTTTTTTTTTTCTTTTTTGGTCGGTTTTGCTTAGACAGATGTTGAACATAACTTCTCTTAGTTTTGCTTCTCCACGTGGACCATGTCCTGTAGGGGCCATGGGCTTTAGTCACTTGGCCCATTTTGAACCTCAAGGCCCAACTAGAGCTAAGACTGGGATATCGGGGCCTAAGATTGGGCCTGGCCCGTTAATAACCTCAGTTTGGGCTCGATGATTGATGGCCCATAAACATTGGATTGGTCCAAGTTTGACTTATGGGAAACTATTCCAATTTTTTTTTTATCAACAATAATCGCAAGGACATATGGAAAACATACGTAAGTTAGTTAACGTAGTAAACTTGTCTTCCACCGATAATTTAGTAACACGAGTCTATACGTTAGTCTTAGTTTTGTATCAGAGGATAACACAGTCGAATTTTTTAATATGTATTTTAAACTAATTATATCTGTTAGACTACTCTGATTGATCGAGATACTATGTACTCTCAAAACACACCACATGGGTATAAGCAATACTACCCGAATTGGCAGGAGTAGTCTATGCGAAAATGGGTCATTTTGATGACTGCACAATTATGTGTGCTTGTGGTTGTTTCAATTGGTGAGTTCAGAGAGTTTTGACTGAACCTGTAAGGAGAAAGAGGAGACAAGGAGGGCCAAGAATCACGAGGCTCTACAAATGGCTTATTGTGCTTCATTTCATGTCACTCCAAACTTATCATACATTAGCCACATGCCCCGTGTCGAAAAAAAATGCGGGGTTCAACTTTTGTATAAGTCAGATTTTAACGTGATATTTGGGTTCAAATATTAATTATCTGTTTGTGATTTACACCTTTCGACTCGTCTTTTACTTATTAATATATTAATTTATAAATTATTTTGAATTCATTTTTAGGTGGGTCAAGATTTAATATGTTGCATTTGTTTTCTTCGGAATGATTTATTTTTATTTAATTTCATTTATGTAGTCATTGACATGTTCATATATTTAAATATGTTAGAGTCACTTATCGAATAGATGTTAGTTATAGTTCATAAAACTCACATAAATAAAAAGTTTGAGTATCCACTTTTCAGTTGATCTTGATATAGTATTAGAGTCGGGTTCATCTCATCTCCTATGTACACCCATCTATATTATCATAATACGTGTCAAAGTTTCATGCATGGTACATGTGACAAGTCTGACGTAACCCTATGCATGGTACATGTGACAAGTCTGACGTAACCCGACTTACACATGAACAGAGTGTTAGAGTTCTATATAGAATAGATATTAACCGTAGTAGCGACCTTAACATAATCAATTTACTAACAACGGTTAAAGAACTATTATTGACTAACGGTCAAGATTAAGTTGACCCAAATAAGTTGAAATGTGAACAAACTTTGTGCGTCGCATATACTCCCAAAGTACACAGCGCACATGGTTGATATGCTAATGATCTTCCACAGTTACACAGTTGTGTTTTTGGATCATATTGTTTTGTAATTTCACGGAGATTGTTTCTGACTTTTGTTTTACTTCAAATACATTAATTCGGGGTAATTTCTTTTTAATGTTTATTCCTAGAAACTTGTCCGAAAATCTTTCGTTCGTTTCACCATCGTTGAAAGAGACTGTATAAGTGTGGATCAAGACATGAACGTGAAGAAAAGAAGATTGCATAAAAGTGGAGAAGATACTATAAACGAAGAGCCAATCACCATATCCAAGTTTTGGAAGCTCCTATTCAATGGCAGTGTTCACATGTGTTGGTCATTTTGACTTGGAGTAGGTTGTAGGAGACAACAATAGCTAGACCACATGACTAGGAAGAAAGACATTCATTTTTAATGTATCTTGTGAATGTGAAGTTGCATTTCAAAAAAAAAAAAATGCTTTGATTTTCCTAGATATTCATAAAAAGAACACAACATATATGTGAACTTCAATCTCATTTATATAATTTACACCATATTAGAATTTATTCAGACAATCTAAATATACAACTTGCTAGATCAGTCCTAAAAACTAGGGTTGCCACAATGTTATTGGTCGTATTATTGTTTGGTTTCCCCAGCCTCTTCATGACTTGGAGGCTCCTGGTCATATCATCCATCTATCTTTTGGAATCTATTTTAAGAGGTAATTATTATAATCGGTTTTGAATAAATATAGTTTATGTATTGTTTAACAATCAAACCAAATCGGATAATACGTATGAAATAATTTAAAATAGATAGCCAATTGACAACTGACAAATGATAAATTTATTATTCTCACCAAAATCCAGACCTTGGTATTGGAGAATGATGGGTTCAAGTTTTTTTTTTATTCTATTACCAAAGAAGATAATTGAATCTTATTCTATGATATTATAATTAAGTTGAGTTGAATTTGTGGATATTTGATTATAATGTTTATTACTGACTCCTTTCATAATACCTTTTATTTTTTTTGAAATAAACTCCTCTCGTAATACATAATATCTAAATGCAAATAAATTATTTATTACATTTAACATGTAAATACAGTTTGCATGTAAAGGGAAGTAGTGAAATACAGTCTTACGTTAAATATATAAACAAAAAGGTTATATAAAAATAAAGTTTTATTCAATTATCAAGATTGATCTTTTTAAATTGTATTTTATTTATGTGAAATTTAGTCGGGTTTTATAATTACAACTTGGCTTGTTTCTATATGATATTATAGTTATTATATCGTATGTTTTTCCATATTATAAGCAGATGCATTATTGTTGGAAACTATATAGTATAGTCGAGGCATAGCCAAAACATGTGGAGGTGTTTTCATGTGTAAGTATGGGGCTAGTGATTCGGAGTTGGATTTGTCAGCCACTTTGGTTACAAATACCAGAGGCTTATGCCTCCTTTTTCATTCTACAACATAAACAAAACTTGTCACGTGACTTGGTTCATCATTATTTATTCTCTTTTTTTTTTTTTTTTTTTTATAAATAATTTATTCTTAGTATATATGCTCTGACTTAACCAGCTTGCAACATTAGACTAATCACTGATTTGGTCTTTAATAAATGTTTTTAATTATCAACAAAACACTTCACTAAGCTTCAAAAATGATGTATATATTTATAATAGCAAGAGATCCAAATAATATATTGTACAATATAGAATATTAGTATCCATGATTGTGAATGATCTTCTGACAAAACCCAAATGTACATGTAATATGTATTTACTTAACTCCTAACAATCCAGTATGAAAAATTAGAAATTTCAATACTAAAATATAATATCAACTCGATCTTTATTTAACTCATAATCGATTTCGGCCCCCCACCCCCC
>JAYMSW010004747.1:0-10693 GCA_036897725.1 Erodium texanum | reverse complement strand
TTCACTTAAGTCTAGACTGGTTGTAAAGCAGTACGCGTGTTATGCTCTATGAGAAGCTGATTGCATGAATTATATTCCCACCAAATTTAGATTGTTAGGACTTTTACCTTGACCAGATTGTGTATATATCTTTAGTTGATATATAAAATTGCGGTAAATTTTGTCAAAAAAACAAGTTAAAGCAGTTTACGTGACTAGTTCTGTTTTTTTTTTACCCCAACTTGAAAATTCTTTTAATTATGATACGGAGGAACTCTAAAAAATTAAAATTTACTTCAAAATAAATAGAAAATATTTATTTATTTTGGTTGCACCTAGTATACCTAAACTCCAACCGCGTCCCAATTGAATCAAAGACATCAGATTTTAACGCTACCACATTCAAATGGGGATATCCTCTTCTCAATCCATATTTGGTTTTAATTTGATCCTTTCGATAATAAGAACTAAACAGAAACAAAAATAACACATCCAACCGAAAAAAGTTTCAAAACATTTTCCCACTAACTCGCTAGAACAAGGCAATGCAAAAAGAATCTAATCCTATGAACCCGACCCAAGACCCGACAACAGAGCAGCAGAGCCCCAATTGATAAATGACACTATCCCAAACAGTTATTAAAATCCAATGGAACAAAGGAATCAATGAACTAGTTCCTTACAATATGCAGCATTTTCACCGCGAAAGGATACGAAACAAATAGCTGAGGCTAAGAACATAACTTTTGTAACAAGGAACAATATCAAAATCAATAGAGGGAGTTGTAGGTGTAACAGGTAGCAACAATGGAGGTTATGCAAATGACAAGAGAAGGAAGCAACGTGACGTTCAGAAGCTTACTATCGCCCAAGTAACCAGCAAGGGTTATGGTCCCGTCCGCGATCACTCTAGCGATAGTGCCAGCCTCTGTCGACAGTAGTCCTCCGTTGTAGGTTCCTCGGGAGAGCCTCGATGACATGACCCGTGAAAGAAGCGATAGGTTGACTCCTACATGAGATGTTATGAACCAGGAGGAGTAAGAACGAGAAAATAGCGAGCAAATTAAAATTCGTAAACAAAATTACCACTCGATCTTAAAATAAGAGGTTAATTGCACATAAAAACCTACATAAATTACACAGAAGCACATGACCTTGTAAAGAAATTTTACAGACGAAAACTATCCCAAAAAAAAAAAAAAATCTTCATCACTTGAATTTAAAATTTTATAATGTTCCACAACTATTCATTGTCGTCCTTATATCTTCCAATTTCAATATGGTTCCATGAAAGACTCCGAGAACAGAATGAAACGGGAATTGGAAGGGTTAAAGTGTGATAGTGAATAGCTTCGGGACATTTTAGAATTTATACTTACGCCCGTCATGTGACGAATACAAACGAAATTTTGATGATCTATATAGAAAATTTACTATAGTATCATGTGTTTTTGGGTAATTCATAAAGATAGTTATGTACAAATTAGCATAAAATAAGTGTTCTACTATCGTAAATTAGTTGTGCTAACGTGAGCGTGACTTGTCCTCCTAGGTATATTAGTCCATAACTTTTCGTAAAAGTTAAAAAAGAACAACTATATTCTGGGGCAGAGAGGGTGGTAATGTAATACTACACAAGGTCGAGACAGAGTTCAGATGTTACCTTCAAGTACTTCAGCAGAAACAAACATGATGAGCCCAGATATGACATATTGTGGAACAGAATAGGGAATTATCACATTGAAGCTAAGAATTATGCCTAGTAAAACCACAATTTCTGATGCCAATAAAATTTGCCTGCAAAATCAGACCAACAAGAACAGAATATCTCTCAGCAGATCATAACAATCTATAGAAATTGGATCAACCAAGAAATAGATGGATATGACTCTTGTCAGAAAGCTTACCTGTCTTCGAACATGTTGCTGATGTAGCTGCCAACGACAATGTTTACAGGAAGAACTGTGAAACCGATACATGCAAGAAAGATTGCCACTGAAGTTGTGGACCAATTGAAGTAGTATGTTGTAATGACGCTAGATTCTGATAGCAAAATCTCCATTACGTATTTGAGCATGAAATATATCAACAGTTGGACCTGAAAGGTGAACAAAAATCCAGTGTAGGAGAGAACGATAAGGACAATCACAATCGAATTTGCACTTCACATGTAAATTTCAATTCCCTGATGAATCTGTAGCATGAATAGATGTTTTTGAAGCCTTTAATTCCACAGAGACTGTGTTTGGTTTAAGGCAATTTGATACAAGAAAATGTATAGAACTGATATATACCATTATTTTTATTTTCTTACAACATTTATCATATTATTCTGACTTTCTTAGGTTACAATCAAATTTGTCCTTTACATGTAAACTTCAATTCCCTGACTATGCAATGCATTCATAGATGAGTTTGTATCATCAGTAGATAATTTTCAAGCCTTTAAATCCACATAGACAGTCCATTATTTTTCTTTTCTTACTATATTTATCATCTTTTAATTTACTTTTTTATCATTTCCCATGCATACTTTTTTCTATAGCTATGTTCGTAACATGTTAATGCCAATCAGTCTATAAATGAAATAAAAATCTGACACATACCTTAACAGAAGGTGTGAGAAGTCTATAAGCCGATCCAATTGACGTGACAGCTCTGCGGGACTCATCCTGAGCTTCTTCACTTGCATCAAGGTCTTCACCATCTTCATCTTCTTCTTTTTCTTCTGATGAAGTTATGAGCAGTGGTTGATTGAGACCTTTCTCGAGTGCATCATTTTCCACTGGTCCATTCCCTGAAAACATTCAGCATCCCAAATGAAACAATTCCAATATATATTCAAACACAAAATCAGGATTTTTGTGAGATAAATCAACATACCATTAGTAGAGCTCTCTGGCGCTTGGGTCTCTTCAACATCACGAGAAGGTTCTTTAAATGAAATGCACAACCATATCAAATAAAAAAGCCACGCCACAGCCATAACCCAACCGGGCAAAGTATCTTCATTGAATGTTATCTTGTAGATCTTAAAACGTGTTTGAAGCAAGCCAGCAAGAGCAGGACCACAAGCCATTCCTAAAGCACTAGCACTTACAAAACCAGCCGAGGCTTGCATTCGGATTCTTAGCGGCACACAGTCACTTATATACCGCCTGTTAACGGCCCTGGCAGAACCAAATCTGTAATTCAAAAGTACAAGTTTGTTAAATATTAACATATGAGAAAAAATTGATAAGACTTCACACTCGGATTGTATATCATATTGGCCTATCTATCTACAACTGATAGGGGAAATCAGAAAGATCAAATTCAGATTGAACTCCATAATATATATAAGGTACAAGCTCCGAACCTTCTTATCAATAAAATTTTTAACTGTGGCATTCATATTAAGGATGGTGGAAGCCTTTGTGATGGGAATTTTATGGAGGGGAAATTGGTAGGTTGAAGTGTCAAGTTACAATAAATAAAAGGGTTAATTGCACGTAACTACATTTATTAATTGCCCACAAACATATGACCTCCTAGTAAATTTCCACGTGCCACCATAATACAAAATAGATGGAAACCATCAATATTTTCGATTTTTTTTTTGTAATGTGATTTGAAAATTTTATAATATGCCAAAACAACTCATTCCCATACTTTAATCTTCCGATTTCAATATGATTCCGGGAGGATTTCAAGGACGGAATCAAATTGGAAACGGAAGACTAAAGCGCGAATGATTCGGGATATTTAGAAACAAAAAAAATTGATGGTTTCCGTCTATTTTGTACGATGATGACACATGAAAATTCATAAAGATAATCATGTGTTTGTGGAAATTTACTATGAGTTTATGTGTTTGTAGACAATTCATAAAGTAGTTATGTGCAATCTACCCTGGCTAAAAAATGGACGTGTATTCTTTATAAACCTAATGTAAGATATGCATAGATTTAGCAAGTTTAGCTCCAGAGACCACAGATGCATTATACTTTACAGCAAAGAAAAGAAGGGGTAAAGGATATAACTTACCCACAGAGAAGACGGCCAGCTATAAGAATTATTATCGAGTCGAAATCATAAGCCATAGCGTACATGAGGTTTCCAGCAAAAAGAACAACGCTGCTAAAAACAAGAGGTTTGTAGTATGATTTATTGGACCAGGCACTGAAATACACTGAAGAGAACACCTGAGCAACAGCCATTGCTCCAATAACCACACCACAAACTGTAGCTGCAGCTCCAAGGCTCGTAGAGTAGTTATCTGCTGTTGGGACGATAATATATGTATTGACCATGTACAGAAATGTGTTCACTAAGTTCAAGAGAAGTGACACAAAACTGTATCTTTGATCATCAACTTGCCCTTCGGTAGGAGTAGGCAACTCCTCCTGCATGATGAGTGCATGTTGTGCCAAGAAATTGAGGAAGTTTGTTGAGTGACTTAACCTGTCTACAGCTGCCTTTATTGCATCGATGACAGGATCCTGGAGGGGAAGAGCGGGCTGATCATAAATGGATAAGTAGCTTCCTTGACGGTCCTGAAGATCCCCAAGATTGCGAGATATAGCTCCTGCAACGGCCCCAATACCCTGAAAAAATAATTGAAAAAAAAAACATCTAAAAACCCATCCAACTGTATAGATATGGTCAAAAAAAGAAGAAAACAATTGTTTGCCTCGATCATATTACCACATGCTTGCAGACTTGCTGTAATTGAGAGTAAGGATGATTTGCGCGAGTTTTGACATAGTAATCAGTGAATCTATAGCCAAAGCGTTTGTCAAACTTCTTCAGTATCTTACGCAAACCAATAGCATTTACTTCAACAAAAAAGAGGAGTTTCAAAAGATCTTGTCCCACTGCTCTATATGCTTCTCGTAGTTCAGATATTTGGGCAATGTCAGGTTCCTGCTGAAGAGCCTCATGTTGTTCATTAAGTTTGGATATCCTGGTTGCAAGCGTCCCTTGTTGTTCCAATAGAAAAAGAACAATCTTCTCAATCTGAAATTTTATAACATAGAAAATTATTAGATGCACAGAAACATAATATTCGTAGAATTTTAAATTGAGATACAAATAACAGGTTGGGCTCCACAACTAAAAGGTCTTTATGCTTCAAACTCATATCCAATGGTGTGCCCACAAGCCCAAATCAAGCAAACTACATGACCACATATTACAGGTTGGATACACAACTAGAAGATCAACCATAATTGGGTTTGACATTTCCCTTCATATGTAGCTCTTTTTTTATTTGAAGCGGAACTTTATACTTGAACCTGGCTTCTTGTATGATAACAAAAGGCTCTACCAGTTTAACCAACTACTGCCTAGAGAACTTCAATGGGATCCATAGGTAATGATGCAACTCTATGAAGAACTTCAATGCATGTGTGGCTGATCAATCAGTTCAATAATACAATAAGGGCAGACATACAGAGCAGTGCATTAGGAAAATTCACTATATCTGGATCCTGACATATTTAAGAAGAGGCATAAGTGTGATGTATAAATTCTAACTTACCTCAATATCCAGCATTCTAGAGAAGTCCTTGAGAACATGTCGGCGATCTAGTGCTCCATTTTCAATTTGCTGAGCATATTGTTTTACTTTCTTCTTCATCAATTTGTAGTTGATGTAAAATCTGCAAGGAATCAAATGATGAGTGCACCAAGAAAGTTGCATAGCAACCTAAAAAGAATACTAGGAAGATGTTTCCCTATATATATTCAGCGCTTCACAAGCATTAAAATTGCAGAACAGATGGATATTTGTGTGAGAGAGAGAGAGAGAGGGAGAGGGAGAAAAGATCCTGTAAACTTAAACACCTCAGTTAGATGGTAAGTATTGACAATATGCATCACTGATGCGTTTTGCTAGGAAATTGTTACATGAACTTAGAAGGAATTAATATTTGAAATGGGATTGAAGAAGAGAATTGAGAACTAGAGATCAAGATCCTTATAGTAAGTACGAACATGTGCAATGACAGCAGAAATCCATCATATGGTTCCACATGGAGATGGAATAGGATGAATTGCATTTGACCATAATTCCAAGAGAAATCGGCTCGAAGCTATAGGTTTCTAACCACATTGTATGAATAGAAAATTTGCAGGTGGGCAATAAAATGTGTACAAAACTAGACTTACCCTTGCCATTCTAGGAGTTGTCTTTCCTTCAACTTTTTACCAAAGGCAACCATCTTTCACTGCAATAAAAAGAAAAAGCATGAGAAGCAAGCCAATAATGTTTACAGGAAGAATAATAATCAGTAATAAACATTGCCATTAAAACCATATCAAAAAGTGCTTTGTACTTTGCAGTAACTGGGTGGAGAAATTAGAAAGGCTAGTACTACTAGATATTGGGATGTTGCATACATTGATAAATGGTTTACCCACATCAGCAGATATGCATAAGTCCCAATTCCTTACCCAGATAAGCACATAGTATCATATCTAGTCTATTCATTTAACTGATGAAAATATTGAATGCATTTACTGAATTCCTGGAAATGAAACCAGAATATCTGATACTTCCCGGAAAAGGGATGAGAAGAAAAAAATTCCTTCCCTTTGACCAATAAAAAAAAGAGAAGACATGAGTGCTAATTTTTTGAAAAGGAAACAACCGAAAGAGATATCGGGTATGGACAAGAGTGAAAAACCAGAAGGAATTTTAAAAATTAGCTATGCTGCAAGGCTTAGTTCATCACGAAGTAGTACTGTACCAATAACTATCAACATCAATTAACTTCCAGAATACCAAACGATTCCTTTTTATCTATTGATGCGTGCATATTCCTCATACTAGTCTATTCCGTATCAAGCCTCTATAGAACATCCAAATGGACCGAGTCAACACCACAAAATGAGTAAAGTCACCACCAATTTTTTTATACCTGTCACAATCACATCCACTATTTCTAAATTCTAATAATACTGCTGGATCTCAATTTCAATCAAAATTCTCATACCACAAACTGAATTTTGTTGGATAAAATTTTCACACCAAACAAACAAGTGAGATAATTCACAAATTTATCTGATAAGCAAGCTAAAACTTAAAGCTACTGAAAAAAGAGTTGCGCTCAGATCAAAACTCCACTGGCATATCTATCCCCAAGACTAACAATAATCCTCTTCTATTGTAAACTCTGGAAAATAAAATTGAAGAAAAATAGATAAACACAACAGAGTAGTGATTAGAAGACTCTGAGTGGATTCAATTTCAACTCCAAATTATTATTTTCGTCTGGTCCTCTAATTTCCTAGCAGCCAAACAGCAAACAAGAACTCTGACAGTGAATGGAATCCATAGAACAAACATAATTCCAGACCTCAGTTCATATTCCAGAAAAATTTAACAAAACATCACGCTCAAGAACAGAGCTAAACCGAGTAGATTCAAGTTCAACTCCAAATCTTTTTCTCGCCTTTTCCTCTTGTTTCCGAGCAACCAAACAGCAAACAAAACACATACAACGAATAGAATCGATTGAACAAGTAGAGAGTGAAGAGAAACAGCACATTTCCAGAGCCAAAACAAAATTGAACAGAACACAACAAACCAGAAACAAAAGACGCAATCCGATTGGATTCAATTTCGAACCCAAATCATTTCCTCTACTTTCTGAGCAACCAAACAACAAACAGAAACACTGAGAGTGAATCAAATCGACGGAACAAGCTTGTAGATAGGAGAAATACAGCACATTAACATAGGCTAATTTCGAGACCTCAATTCAAAATTCATAAAACCAGCAACACTAAAACCAAGCGGATTCAATTTCAGCTCCAAATCATTTTCTCGCCACCTCCTCGATTTTCCAAACAACCAAACAGCAAACAAAAACACCGACATGAATCGAATTGATAGAACAAGCTCGTACAGAAGATAGAAACAGCACCATTACCTGAGGCGAATTCCAAGACCTCAGTTCAAATTCAACACACCGAACAGCTACGCAGAGAGCAGCAGAAGCGACAGCTGCTTAGATGACCATCAACAAGAAGCGTGAGCTCTCCGAAAACCACTCAAAACACGCTTCCCGAAACAAACAAGATTTATAGTAACAAAAACTCAATACAGTCCAATGCTCCAGCAAAGCTCTGATGAATCAATAACGGTTTCGCTTCAGGAAGAAGACGAAGAGCAACAAGGAAACGTATTAATTTTCCTCTAAATTCGAACAATCTATTTATTGAGAAACCAAAATTGGATCAACAGAGAAAGAGATATAGAGAGAGCTGAGTTGAATTTGCAAAGAAAAACAAATCCTTATATTCACAGGCTGTGTCGCTATGATGTGGTGATGATGATGATTTGTTTTCTCGTTCTCGGTGGCATTCACGTGATTTTTCGTGCTAATGGGGGCAATTTCGGAAGAAATAAAAAAGATGAAGAGTGTCGCAACGTGTGGTCCTACACTACAGTTCTTGATTGATCGAGATCCAAACTTTATATTAGCCGTCCAGATCTAAGCCGTCTCTAAATATATATTTTTATTTATATCAAACTTTTTAGTGAATAATATTTCTCTATTTATTCTTTCTACAATAGTATTTTTTTTTTCAATTATTTGATGCAATTCTTTCTATCTTTTAGGTCAGGGATGAGTAAGTTTAACTGAAACAGGTAAGATCAATCGGCACCAATTGTCACCAACATCAAAAACATTAGTACTAAAATTTAAAATCATCGGACAAAACAAAAATGACATAATCTCGATTGGTATCCAATATTATAGGACGAGATTTATGGTTTAATCGATAAAACTAATTATTCGTAACGACTCATATCATAACGTTATTTATGTATATATAAAAAAAACTTATTTAATATTTTATTTGTTTGTTTTCATTTTCAATAAAACTAGTCTTTCAACTATTGACTAAATGACCAAATTGGCCGAAAACAGATATTTTGTTGACTAAATTGACTCGACTATATATTTATGAAATGATTTGTTAATTATTGATAAATATTAGCCTTTAATAAATAATTATTATATATCAATTATCACAAGTTAAGAATTAATTTAGCAAATACCCAAAAAATAAGAATAATAAATTAACATATTTTAATTTGGGAGGTAAAATAACCATTTTGTTTTATTCCATAACCATTTAAATACGTATTTATTTGTTTTTTTT
Source organism: Erodium texanum (assembly GCA_036897725.1). NCBI lineage: Eukaryota > Viridiplantae > Streptophyta > Magnoliopsida > Geraniales > Geraniaceae > Erodium > Erodium texanum. The sequence continues at coordinate 1,558 of JAYMSW010004747.1, read as the reverse complement.
AAAAGAAAAACAGATCCGTAATATATGATTATAGGTCTTACTAGAACTATAGTGGGTTTTAAATTCCTTTTTTTACTTAACTTTACTCTCTTTTTTGTTGTCCCGTCACATGTGTCCACTTGATTGGGAACGTTCTTAATTATTTTATTAGGTAGGTAAGATACTCAATTACTTGATATTATTGGCATGATTTTTTGAAGTATTTTTTATGTAATAATTAAATGTACACGTCCTTAACCTGTATTAGTGGATGAGATCGTGCATAAGTTAATAGAGGAGGTATCCATTTTTTTTAAAGAAATTACCGCTATATTATATATCAACGTAATGACATACATAACAACTGATGAAACGACCAAGACAATAGTCCTTACAAAATCTATACTTTGTAGGAATAAAATTCTTGTATTCAGATTCTCACTAAGCATAGTTTGCGTACCGCTTACAACCAAACTAGACTTAAATGAGAGAACTTAAAACGCAATAAATGTATATCTAAGCCAGAATAAATCTGACACTATAAGTTAAACTAGTTCTGACACCAAAATCAGACTGAGTCTGACATTAAAACCATACTAAAGCTGAGGTACCCATTTTAATATAAGAGATGTTTGATATTTAATTGTTAATTCAATGATATTTTAATGATTACTGTACCACACAATGTTTGTGAATCTCTTGACTTGGGCATATAAATGCTACTAATTAAGTAATATGATTAACGTAATACAATGTACTTAGTACTTAAATAGTGTCCATTTAAGCTAATCATTTAATTCTACAAAACTACAAAATAATTGATATTAAATCCTTTTTTTTATGTTAAACATGGCACGTCATGTGACAGCCACATGACGATTATTGTATGATTACAAAACAGTAAGTAGATTCGGAAATGCGACAATCTCTTTTTGCGTTCCTTCTTTTGAGGATACTCGCATGATCATGCCATTATAGCTTACTTTCTTTAGTAATTTTGTGTGGTGAATCAAAGTCGAATGTTTGTTTATTTTCAATAATAAAATAGTCCGAAAATAACCCAAGAACGTGGGATCGATGGTCAATTTATTAAGTATGCCATTTCTTTTCGCTTAATATATATGTCGTAAATATAAAATAGACAAATGAAAAAACTGGTAATTAACTTGTATAAAACGAAACATAGTCGCTTATTGAGAGAGAACAATCTTAGCCGCCGTTTGTTGGAGAGGGGGAAGAGGTTGTTTTCCCCCTCTCCGACCTTGATCTCCGCCTAATATGATAGCGCTTTGTCGAATCTGTGCCTTCGCGTTCTCCCTCTATCCCGTCCAGCTCGTCGTTGCCCAACCTATCAGCACTCTCGCCAACCCGCACTCCGCACTGTGCATATCTTTCTCAAGAGTTAGCTGATCGTGAAGTTCCGTGCAGAGGAAGCCTTTTTCGGGGCATCATTTAGTTGTTGTTTTTCGTTGTCTTTTGTTGTCTTTTAGTTAATAAGTTGCCAGCATTGGCTGGTTTTAGTTCCAACGTCGGTTGGATTTGATACCAACATCGGCTGGTTTTGTGCCAGTCCTTGTCT
>JAYMSW010004746.1:0-10694 GCA_036897725.1 Erodium texanum | reverse complement strand
TTCTCTCCCCTTACTCTTAATTTCTTTATATTTTCTCGCATGTATTGATTATATGCCTGTTGAGATTGTGTGTTTTGCATGATATTATATCTTAATTATCTCTTACATCCATTTCATATCAATCTCTATTTTTCATGCATATATATATATATATATAGAGAGAGAGAGAGAGGGGAGTTCCCGTGCAAACCCTCTTTTATAATACAAATTAAGAACTAACTAATACCATTGGATGAAAGATGTGAACGGTAGAGATTACAAGTTATTGTTGAATGGTTTATGTGTAATTCTTGTTTATTTTTTTTATATAAAATAGTCATTTTATATTTCTGGAGGGATAATTTAGTAATTTAGGACATATAATGATCAACCTACTCCACAATTATAGCAGCAGTTTCATATTCAGTTTATTAATCGGTTGTTTGCAGTTGTTTTTCACGGTTACTTTTCATTCATGATCTCTTTTAGGCTTTTGCTGACAAGTAACAGTTGAGATGTTGCGTTGCGGTTGTATATCCATTTCGACGTTAACAATTAGTTTTCATTCTAGTGTTGAAGAATTTACAGTTTCTAGTTTTGGCTATATAATAGTAGTTTTTGTGATATTGAATCACTAGTTTGGTTCTTAATTAGCTGAGAGATGGTGAGGACCAAGTTTGTTGGAATTGATGAACCATATGCGGTGGACTTGTGTATGGAAACCAGTAAGAATGTAAAGGAAGATCAGACAAAAATGGCCAACAAACGATCACTACAACTGCTGGTGTCCGGACAGTCCATCAAGGGAGGTATGAACTTTTAGTTTCTTCACTAATGCTCAAATCTGTATTCATTAGTTCATACCGCTGTTTTGTTTTTGAGTATTTCAATGGTTTTAAGACTTTTTTTTTTAAAAAAATTGTTGACTTGGTTTCAACAGGGCCAAGCAAGAGAAACCAAAGTGTTCCCATAAACATTGAAGGTATTATGAGTAAATTGAAACTAAAGTAGTTCGTACATGATTATTATTTTTGTTTTAAATTTTCATCGTCATTGTGATAAAATATACATGGGTAATAGTACTTTTCTGTAGAGTGAAACTAATACATTAGATGGACATTGTCAGGTGACTCTGATCTTGAGGAAAGCAACACACTAGATGAAAATCTTGGTGTCGGATTCGGGAGGAGTGAGAGGGCCGTGGAAGATGATATTGTGACAAAGGCAATTAAGAGGAAAACATGTAATAGTGATATGAAGTTGGTTGAGGATTTACCTAGCAAACGGATGATGCACAAAGAAACTAAGGATGAGATGAAATGTGAAAGAAGGAAGCCAAGCTCTGAAATCATATTGCTAGATGAGGAGGATAAAGGTTTTCTAAAGATCAAGACGCGAAATTCGCCTGATAAAGGTTTTCTAAAGATCAAGACGCGAAATTCGCCTCATAGCTTGGTCAGTATGATAGAAAATATGACAGATAAACAAAAGGATAGTGTGAGAGAGATTGGATTTGGGAGCATACTTGATCTTCAGGTGAAGGAAATCCCTCCTTTTATAGGCCATTGGTTGGTTGGTCACTTCGACCACATAAGCAGCTCAATTGTCCTTCCTCAAGGTCTCAAAATACATATCGGTCTGACTGACATTTATGACACTCTTGGAATTCCAATTGGTAGTAAGATAATAAAGTCTAAGAAGAATGATCAAGCTTCTAGCTCTCTTTTGCAATGGAGGAGGGATAATTTTAAAATTACACCAGTTGATATATGCAAAGTAATGATGAGAACACAAACAGATGGTAGAGAGATGTTTAAAAAGAATTTCAGGATTCTTTTCGTGTCATTGATGGTGGATAGTGGATCAAGATTTTCCAATCAATCTATATTTAAAGTGATTGAGGAGGTTGATAGAATTCGTGATTACAATTGGTGTGAGTTCCTACATGTTAGCTTGGTTGGAAACAAGGAGAAGTGGTTGAACGCTAGTGCAGACAACAAATTTTTGGTGGACCCTTGACATTCTTATTAGTAAGCTAGTTTAATCTTTATATAATACAGTAGGGTTTCATTACAATTATTTATTATTATTCATTTAGTTCACATATGCATTCTTTTTATAAACATCATCTTCCATCTAGCTCATTATGTTGTCTTTGGTAGCTATTCTACTTGGACAGAGTTGAACGTGGGATTAGGCCGTTCGCTCGTAAACAACCATCTCTCATCTGTTGGACTACTAAATTGGTTATAGAGAGAGAGCGTAAGGAGCTTGTGTTAGGATGTTTTGGATTGGGTCATGTTGTTGAGAATCCTCTGGTAAACCGTAAGTCTCTTTTTGTGCCAGAACCACAAGCTGGACAACCTCTCGAGATAAAGGTGAATGCCATTACTATTAAATATGATTTTACCAATATAATTTTACTAATGTATGCATTTCTTGTAGGAGATCCTTAAAAGGATGGCTTTGGTTGGAGGTAAAATTGCTAAGTATGTGATGGAATTTCAGGAGATTGCATCTATTGTAAAGGACAAATTTGGTGACAACCATGCTATCTGTATGAGTATATTAACGAGGTTCTCAGGGTGAGTATCGACCACAACCAACCATCCAATAGAGATGATGAGGTAAAAACACCTACTAGAGATTCATTTTGGGATGACCCAGAAGTCCTTGAGTCAGTTGATGCTTTGACAAAGGAAGAAATGAGCAAGCATAACTATGGAGCACATAAGGTCGATGGAGAAGGACATCATAATGAGGTCCCTGCATCCGAACCAGTACAGGAATCGGTGATTATGACATGTTGTTATGATAAACCATCCTTTGATATTTTGCTAGAAGGGTGGGAGGACCTACTGGTATTCAAAGATCAGCCTTTAAGTCTCGCCCCTTTGGAATATCAGCAATCTAGTGATGTTATTCCACCGATATCAGTGAAAGATGGGTGTCAGTATGTAGATGTTTTGGACGAACACCACGGGAAGCAAAAGGAAAGTACTACTCTGCTCATTATGGAGAAAGTCATGCCAAATGTGATTAGCAAAATGTCTATGCATGGAAGGATACCCAAAGCAGCTAATATTACTAAATCCCCATTTTTAGTGCAGTGCACCGATGTTAATGCTGCCTTAAAGATGGAGGAACGGATGTTGATGGAATGGATGATGGCGAAAAAGGAACACCAACAGTAAGTATTTGATCCACCATTATTTTTCATGCTATTGTTAATGTTGTTTTCATTACGGCGTATTAGTGTTTTGGTCGTGGTTCATGTTAAGTGTTTTCATTATAATATTATTTTGTTTTCATTTCGGCATATTAGTGTTTTCATCGTGGTTTATGCTAAGTGTTTTCATTATAATATTTTTTTGTTTACATTCCGACATATTAATTTTTTCATCGTCGTGTATGTTAAGTGTTCTTATTATAATATTAATTTGTTTTCATTCCGGCATATTAATATTTTCATCGTGGTTTATACTAAGTGTTTTCATTACAATATTTTTTTGTTTACATTCCGGCATATTAATGTTTTCATCGTGGTTTATGTTAAGTGTTTTTATTATAATATTGTTTCATACAGAGAATTCTTGGTCCAATCTGACAATTTCAAAGTAACGAGGGAAGACATGCAAACTTTGAAAATCAATGAGGAGGTGCATTCTTCTATTGTGGATATGTGGTGTCATATTCTTAACCATAACGAAAAGCTTAAAAGTACGGAATCCCCAAAAAGATTTTTTATTTCTACAACATTGAGCGTAAGTCTTTTTTAATTTGTGATTGCCTCATGTGTGTATTAGGATGTGGCTTATAATAACAGATTTTTTAAAATATATTTTAATAGCTTTTAATTGAGGAAGACATTAACAATGATTTCGGGGAACAATTACAACGAGAGATGGAAGTCTTCCCTGATGTGAAGCTTGAAGAAACTGATCTTGTAAGTAAGCTCTCAAACCGTTCATATTAAATGTGTATGGATGTAATATACTGTTTTAACACATTTTGCGTTGATATACATGTTTTTGCAGGTCTTCTTTGCAATATATCAAGACAAACACTTTTATGTCATTTGCTTTGATATGAAAAGATTTGCTATTGAAATAATAGACAATCTCCAGCATGCGCATCCTATTGAATTTCGTTATGGGGACCATCCTATTATTCTAGTTAGTATATTACCTCATTGAAGTGATCGGAATAATTTTTCTATTTTTTTTGTTCTCATCGACTAGCTAATTTGGTTTTGTTCACAGCGTGATAAGGTTGCAGCAAAAATTCGTCAGTGTAATCCATCAATTGCTGATAAGTTGTTCAAGGTTGAACCGTCTTTACTGGATTTAAAATGGGCATCTTTCGAAAACAAAGTAGATTGTGGAGTGATTGCAATGTGGCATATGGAAGCTTATATGGGTCATGGCCAATGGGCAAGCCAGGTCAAAGTAACCAATGTAATTGGTTCTGAACTTGTACTTCTTACGAACAAGCATCGGATCAATATGAACTATTAATAACATTTGTTATGTTTTGTTTGCAGGCTTTACAGATGAGGAAATTGAGGACAAGATATTGCTTCAAGATCATAACCTTTGAGAACAATACAAAATGGGATGATGCTTATGAAGAAGTCAAAAATTTTTACATGGAACAACGAAAGGTTTTTGCTATTAAGACGAGGCATTGAACTATTTGTTGCATAGGTTCATTTTATGGAACTATCAATGGTTCATTTTATGGAACTATCAATGGACGTGTGTTCCATACTCATTTTAATCTGAGATTTTTTTTATCTTTGTAATTTTGGGTGTTATTATATATTCACAAGACTTTAGTATGTATTATGATCATCCGAATATGTTTGGCATTTGGTAAACATTTAATATTTTTCTTTACATCATGTGTATGACCCTTCGAATATGTTTGAGATTTATTGAATATTGTTTTTTATAACACTGATTTTATTCTTTATATATTATAGTAAGTACCAACTGATAGATAAAAGTTGGTCTTGTATTACAACGAGAAAAAGAAAGACAACAATACAAAAAATATAGATTTCATCCTCCCAAACTAAAGAGGTACCGTGCTCATATTGTTCAAATTGGCATCAACAAAAACCAACTCTGTCTGCGGTAAACCAAGTACATCTATTGATGATTCCTCTGCTTTTTTGTACCTTATGATTTTGGGTGATTTAATGCATGAACTTACGTTATAAGATACTTGTTCATTGTATGAATGAACAGTTTTTCTCCATTCTATTGTAGGTTTGAATATCACAATATATACAAGTTCTCAACAACATTATACACTAAATTTTCCTCAAAGCAGACCCAATTTACTTATAAAATGAACACGGCATATAATAATAATAATAATAAAATAGCCTTATTCAACAACACAATTGTTTCGTACCATTAAATATAAAATACTGCAATATTATAGTTCAGCAAAACATCAAGCTTGATCCTAAATCAAACATTTCATTGAATAAAAACACACCTCAACTACTCATTCATCGATTTAGTCGGACAATTCCTGCTGTCATGATGTCCGAACTCTCCACATGTGTTGCAACGTCATTTGTTCTTTTGTGTTTTGTCATTTTCCTTCTCTCTCACCCCTTTCATTCTATTGATACAGCCTTTGTTTCTGGAAAAATTAGGAACTTGTACAATAACCTCTGATGGTATGGAAATCCCAGTCAACAACTCCATTTGATGTGATTTGGATGTGTTCTGATCAATTTGTGGTCCACTAAGGTCTTCCAACTTGTACTGCTTGAGGACATCTGATAACTTTGTCATCTTCTCGGAATTGGCCCCCAGGTCAGATACTATTTCGTGGAATAATGTCCATAGCTCACTCATTTGTAACCTATTTCCAAAGGGACCATATCTTTCATTGCACTCTATATTTCTTGGCAACTCTTTACACCATCTCTTGTTAATCAGGCTTTCTGGGATTTGTTGAGCCATAGAATTTTGTAGCACTAAGTATATGTGTTGACACAGTAGCCCAAATCCCTCAAACTTTTTGCAACTACAGGTGCAATGATTGGTATCTAAGTTCCTGACAACCGTAAAGTTCGCATCAACCCCTTCCTTTATAATGTATTCCTTAGATCCCATGGCCTCCAGACATGTCTCAATACCACACCGAAATGATGCCCCAATAATTTTCTCTTGAAAGTAATAGAAGATAGACCGAGTATACACACCCCAAGCATCACGTTTGAGCATCAACTCAGTGCGAAACCTTGGTAACGCTGTAGCTTCTTCACTAACAATTTGTGCATGAGTTGCTCTTTAGCGATCAATAATTGAACCAAATATCCACATGAATTCTACGAGTTTCAAATATATATTAGTTACCTCTCCAAAAACACTGTTCTCACTTTCTGACCGAGAAGTTGTTCTGATTAGAAGTCCCATTGGCACCTCACGAAAATATGATGGTATCCAGGTGTGCCGAATATCATACATGGTTGCTAGCCATTGGTTCTGGTGCAAATGGAACTCATCAATTATCCTCATCCATTCTTGTTTAAATTTTGCTGATGTTGTTGTCCCATATTATGGAATGCATTCTTCTCAAGAAACCAGTGTTTTTTGTAATCGATGGTGGCACCTACATTGAAGGTTGTTAGTTAGTTGCTCATAAATTCCCTTTTAAAGTATGATTATCAGATACCTAACCCCACGTTGATTCTTGATTTTGAAAAATTTACTCCAATCTATACATATAAAGACAGGAAACACACATTAATCTTTAAATTTGAAATTTTACTACAATGTATTCCACACACCATTCTTGTTATACAACATATTTTTTTCATTACATTAAAAATTGATTTTCATTGCACAAACCAAGTAATTGTATCGTCCGCATAGTAATTTAAATGTGGCAACAACAATAGCTATAAATAACACATTACCTTGGTAGTTATTTTCTGAGTTATATGCCACATGCAAAGACGATGATAGCTTTCAGTAAGGACTTCCTGAACGGCATTTTTCATAGCCGGATCTTGATCTGTGACAAAGCATTTTGGCTGCTTCATTTTCATTGCTTGCAAAAACATCCGAAACAACCAAGTGTACGATTCTGTGTCTTCTTTTGCTAATAGCCCTGCTCCAAACGTAACTGACTTGTTGTGGTTGTCTATTCCTGTAAATGGTGCGAACACCATCATATACCTGTCACCATATTCAAGTATGCAATGATACCTAACAACCATCATATCACGAAAATGGAAAATATAATTTATGTTAACAAAGTAAGGAAAATGTTACGTGTATTAACAAACCAATAAAAACCAATCAACATTTGGGTGTACATATAGTATATAATAATTGGTCAATGAAAATAGTATTCTAGTTTTTTGTTACCTGTTTGATCCGTACGTTGAGTCGAATGAAACCGAGTCTCCATAGAGCTCATAATTCTTTTGAGAAGTACCATCAACCCAAAATAATCTTGTTAAGTGATGACTTCCATCAGTATCATATGCAAAAAAGAAATCGCTTGAGTTTTCTTTTTTCTTATGGAATTCATTTATCACCATTTGGGCATCGTAACCTCCAATGAACACATTCAAGTTTCTTTTGTAGTTCTTAAAATCAGTCAATGTTGCTCCAACATTTGCACTCCCACCCACCATCTCACTATACAAACGATACTACTTGGTCGCCCCCATTGTCACTTGCCTTCCATTTAGTATCCATTGTTGATGTGCTAAAGTTATGTTTCGGTGAGACCTCATGTATTGTCGTTCATCTTTGAGGTACAATTGATGATTGTGTTCCTCAACAAATCGATACACCTTGTATCCTTTGCAACCATTATTACTGTAATATGAGAATGAGATTAGAGCTTTGCATCCTGTACGAGTTGACAAACGCTTTCGCCTCTTGCAGCTATCTGTTGCATTGATCTCACCAGACTCTGCCACATAATTATCTCCTTCTTTTGAACACACGACATACTTGTAAGTTACAGTTACTCCATCTTTTTTCTGCGACCATAATCGAGTGTCAAGCCCACCTATTTTTGCATAAGCCTTATAGAATCTTATTGCATCTTCTAATGTTGTAAATGTCATCCCACATTTTGGTTTCATTTCAAGTGGACATGTCGGCTTCCAACATCTATCTCCTCCTGGTGATAAGTATGAGATTGAAGACGTTGCAGATGATGCATCATCACCATCACTGTTTGATCCAATGTTATCCATATCTACAATATATTATAAATCAATTATTTAAACAAGTGTTAGTGAATCTCACTCTCACATATTATAAAGAACATGAGGTATAAAGCAATATGTTGAATTTAAAACACTGACATATTGCCCAGAATAAGGAGAATAAAGCATCAAAGTTGAATTCAAAATGTTAGTATGTACAAGTAGGATTAACCACATCGTACCTTAATGATACTCCGGTTGCAAATTCGCAAATAACCCTATCCAGTAATGAAAACCTGAAGCTTTGGATCACAATTTCACACGACAAAGAGCTTGTTTCTTTATAGATATGTTCCAAGACCCATATGTCACTCTATTTTATACACATTAAATCAGGAAGCCATTAATTGACCATGTAATCATGAGATATAGTGGATGCTGAAATGGTGGATATTGATGCCAACTATTATGTTCAATTATGTTATAATACAATGACACTACTGCCCCTTTCCAATTTTTATAATTGAATTATAAATACAAGTTCTTTTTCATTTCAAAACCGTAGATATTATGATTTCAATGGTAAATATAAGTTCTTTGTTTGCATTGGGCGTTTAGTTTGCACCTGATCTAATCCCTATATATATATCATTTTCTACAATAGTGTTCCCACACTTAGACTAAGGTCTAAGTGTGTAGGAGGTGGGAAAGTTAATGCAATAATTTTTCCACTCCAAAACACATACTAAATCTATAAAAAGGAGTCTACATGTAGGTTAGATTCATTTGCACTCATGTTTTCATTTTTATTTGTTTTCTTGTGAAAAGCCTGTTGATAATGTTAAAACTAGTTAGTGTATATTTTGAATTATTAATAGGTTTTTAGTTTGTGGAGAAAGTAGACTGAACATGATTTTAACCCTGAGTACTTTTTGCACATAGCAAGCTTAGTATAGTGTTAATGTTGTTGAAAAAGTTTGCATACTCATACCGCTGAAAAGCGAAAAGCAATAACATTCAAAATGATTTGAGAGCAAAATAAATTTTCATGACTTTGTCACCTGTTCACTTTGAACTGCATATACACTAAAATGTTTTGATGAAGAAAAATAGTTGAGTGTAATTCTGTTGATGGATAGTATTGTGCACTTTTCTTTTGATCTCTTGTATGCACCCATTAGCATGACTCCAGTGCTAGTCGAATTCATACTGTTAGATGTTAGAATGTGACAAGTGCTTGAACTTCATTTTACCAAAAAAAAAAAATCACACATAAAGCATGTAGCTTGTCTAAGTGAGGATTTAGGGGATATAGTCACCAAAGTTTTTCCTAAGGAAGGTGTAGCTAGGCTCCTCTCCTTTCGGGCACGAGTGCTATCCGGATTAACTTTCGGGTTTTCCCTGTAGCCTTGTGAGCTTGTGCGACTGTGCCCAAAAGGCCTTAGCATATAGTAACCTTGCGGTTTTGTCTCTACTGACTCCTCTGTTAAGTTATGAGCTGCATTCTAGATTACCTTCGCATATCCCATCCTCTTGCGAGCTAACGAGACTGGGTTGTTTGATTGGTGGAAGACCGCCAGTTCATCATTTCTTTGTATAAAATATCTAATTGTTTAACATTTACCAAAAGGCTTAACACATACTTTTTCTTGATTTAAGTTCTGTATCCATTAATGTTGTCTATATTGAGTCAGCATCTACATTCATGCATCTTCACCGCTTTGAATAACCTGAGACACCAAGCTCCGCCTATGGAGAATATCGTTGCAGGGTTTATCTTGGTTTATCTTTATTGCTTTTAATAACCCAGAGACGTCAAGCTCCGCCAATGGAAAATATAGTCGCGGGGTTTATTTGGCATATCTTTATTTATTGTTTTCTGCTTTCTTCGGGCACATGCTTTTTGCTCGTTTTCTTTCCTCTTTCACGGGATGAGAAAGTTCTAATTGTGGAGGGTTGATGAGTCCTAGACTCATACGCATTTTGAATTATATTTCCCTTGCATTTAAGCCTGTTCTGCCATCCGAAAGAGCAATAATTGGTTTCGTTTTAATAAAACTTCCTAGAATATTATTACTCTTCAATGTTGTTCTGATGACAGGTATCGAGGAACATCAATGAGGGGACCCTTGGAGGCTTGCAAATCACGAGCACGAAGACCCGATGAAGAGGAAGCAGATTGGTCAAAGTCAAAGATTCGAAAATTTCTAGAAGCGGACCAACCATTCGATCGGGGTCGAGAAGTCAGTCGGGCTGAGGTGGACCTAGTGAGTTAGCACGGAACACATGTGGCACATGTACGACACATGCGGCGCACACCGGATGCTCCTCTAGTAAAGCTGAACGAGACCCGAAGCGTGTTAGATGCTTTGTCGACGGACGCCACTAAGGCCAACCCTAGCCCGATATAGGACATGACACTCCATCCGTTGTAGAGTCGACACACGTCGACGGGTCGGTCGACTGGTCCATCGAGCTCCGCTAGAGCCTATATGTAGGAGAGGCCTTGCCTCCTTTTGAG
>JAYMSW010004745.1:0-10696 GCA_036897725.1 Erodium texanum | reverse complement strand
CTGCCAATACAGATTCTTTGATTGCCGGAGGCATGATGATCCAAGTAGGGACGCTTGGTTCAAGCTGAGCAATGTAACACAGCAATGCAATCCAAACAACAAAGCGTATCAGTTTGGTATTTATGCAGATGCGCTTACAGATGATGTTACAACTGCACCGTTCTTCAACAAGTACTTCTACTGTCTTTGGTGGGGACTTAGGAACCTGAGGTAATGATCTGATTTTGCCATTTTGGTACACGCTTTCTTTAAATGTTTCATATCTGATGTTCTTTTTTCATCGATGAGTGTAGTTCATTGGGCCAAAACCTTTCCACAAGTACATATGTTGGAGAAATAGTCTTTGCCATCATTATTGCAACTGTTGGGCTCGTTCTCTTCGCATTGCTCATTGGGAATATGCAAGTAAGTGGCATTGATTCACATTGCTTGTTATTGGTAATTTGAAGATACTAATTTGATTTCTCGTTTGGCAGACTTACCTCCAATCCACCACAGTCCGGCTAGAGGAATGGAGGATCAAGAGAACGGATACAGAACAGTGGATGCATCACAGACAGCTTCCTCCAGAACTAAAGCAATCAGTCAGAAAGTACGACCAGTACAAGTGGCTCGCCACCAGAGGGGTCGATGAAGCTGCTATTCTCAAAGGCCTTCCCACAGAGCTCAGGCGTGACATCAAGCGCCACCTGTGCCTCGATCTAGTCAGACGAGTAAGTTCCATTCTCATTCACATCAACTATAGTCAACATTAGAAATCAGTGCTCATTTTTAGAATACAAAAATATAATTGAGCCTTTAACTATCAGCTTAAGTTTTTAGTTGAGTTCACGCTTAATCTGATTTTTCAAACAGGTACCGTTGTTTGATCAAATGGACGAGCGGATGCTGGATGCGATCTGCGAGAGGCTGCAGCCCGCCCTTTGCACAGAAGGCACGTTCTTAGTGCGAGAGGGGGACCCAGTGAACGAGATGCTCTTCATAATCAGAGGACTTCTTGATTCATACACCACAAACGGAGGAAGAACAGGGTTCTTCAACTCGTGCAGGATTGGTCCAGGCGATTTCTGTGGAGAGGAGCTGCTGACGTGGGCATTGGATCCTTGCCCGAGCATGATCCTCCCGTCGTCAACTCGAACAGTGAAGGCCATTTCCGAGGTGGAGGCCTTTGCTCTGAGAGCCGAGGACTTGAAGTTCGTGGCGTCTCAGTTCAGGAGGCTGCACAGCAAGCAGCTGAGGCACAAGTTCAGGTTCTACTCTCATCAATGGAGGTTATGGGCTGCTTGTTTCATCCAAGCCGCGTGGAGAAGGTTCAAGAAGAGGAGAGAATTGGCTGAGCTCAGGGCTAAGGAGAGCCCCACTGTTGTGGAGCCGGAGCCGGAACTACAGGGCGGGCCTGGGTCAGGGTCAGGGTCGGGGACGGGGTTGGCTGCGGATGCGGCGAGGTTAGCTGCTAGCACCAAGGGCAAGAGGAGGGGTGCTGAGTCAGGGGTAGTAAGGTCATTGCAGAAACCAGCTGAGCCTGATTTTTCAGTGGAAGAGGAGTGATTAATTTGTGAAAACACATCCCTTGGAGTAGGTTGCATGAAAGTGATAAAGTTGTCTCTGTAAAATGCATTTTTTTTATCTTTAATCTTTTTTTATGTTCATATCATATAATAGACGATATAAGGTGTTCATACAAGTAACAATGTAAACATCATTCAAGGCAAAACACAAAACATATAATGTAAGTCGTCATTTCAGAGACTTTTAGACCTAACCAAATCCATGGCGTCGAACCCCCAAAAATCATCTCATAATACTTGGAGGGAATGACTACTAATCTCTCATATGCATGTTAAAGAAAAGAAATAAATCCACAAAAACCATTTATTATTGTACTACTTTATTTACTATTTGAAATTATCTTTCAATTTCGGTGAAAGAGAATATTGAGAATGAAATTAGAAGTTAAAATTCAAAGTTTGAAGAACGAGAATTATTATAATAGGGGTTTTCACATGAGAGTTGGGTGGAACGTCTTTTACAATTTATCAGAGAAACTAGTTAAGAAATTGTTGGAACTTCTTTCCCAATTTGTTGGAAACTCTGCTAAGAAATAGTTGGAATCTACGATGCCCCATAACCGTTTGCAAATCATATTTACTTTGATCTAATTGTCAAAAATGGTTTTTGTTATCATTTAGGTATGATATTAAATACACGCATAGCTTAAAATACAAACCAATGGTCTTATTTCAATCATTCAATTTTATATTGAAAGGTGATAGTGCCACTTGTCATGATTTGGTGCAATGACTCAACTTTCACCATTTTTATTCTTTTATGCATTCCCGATTCGTTGAATTCCGACTGACTTCGTTCAACCGCCAGTATTTTTCCTTTTTCAAGATCTACAAAACAAGACCAGTAAAACATATATTTTAAACCCTAGTCGCATAAACCCTACGCCCTAACCACTAAACCCTAAACCATGATCCATAAACCCTCAACCATGATCCCTTAACAACGAACCCTAACCAAACACCACTGGCCATAAACCCTAACCCCCAGACCCTAACCTTAAACCCATGACCATAAACCCATTCCCCTAAACCCTAAACCCCTAACCATAAAATCTTAACCCTAAACTTTTTAAAATACATGTTTCACTGGTCTTGTTTTGTAGATCTCGAGAATAAAAAATATTAGTGCTGAAACGAAGTGAATTGGGGTTCAAACGAAACGGAAATGGATAAAAGAGTAAAAATGGCGAGAATTTAATAATTGCACCAAATCGTGACGACAAGTGACAGTATTAAAAAATTGTATGATTGAAATTAAACTATTATTTTGTATTTTAACAACAAGATTGTATTTGAATCTAACCTATCATTTTAAGCACAAGTGGAAATATATATACATAATCCCCAAAAGTCCGAAAATACATTGTCTGTTATTTGTGACACGTTAAATTTCATCATTTTTTGATGAAAATTTAATTTGAATAAATATTTCATGAATCTGAAAACACCCCATTTGTACAGCATATTATATGAACAATATAGTGATGAATTTATGAGAAATAATATATAGTTCATAACATTATTTTTGTTGTCGATGATTTTTCAAGAACCGATAGAGTTCTGTATATATCATGGGCTAAAATGTCCTTTAATGGGTTGAGCAAATTAAATGCTAATAGGATATCCACCGGGCCCTTATTTTGACAAACCAATGTATACTTGCTTGCACCAAGATGTCACATTTAAGTTCATACATATTTCGAGTTTTTTTATGTGTGCATGATCACATCTAAGTGATCTAATATGTTTTGTTCAAGATGAAATCTTTGAAATGCTAGCTACTAAAAATCGAATAAGGGTGGTTAAGGAGAGATCAAACTACTCTAACCACAATATCTTAGAGCAGCTCCAATCCAAGTAGTTCCCTTGATCGATTCATAGAAAAATCTGGGATTTGTTGGCCGATTCAACTAAAGGTTAGTCGACTGACTGCTTAATTTGGGCATTTCGAGTCGATTGGTTGACTCGCCTAGCGAATCAACTAACTAGTTGATTGAACTGATAGATCCACCGGCCAAACATATTTTACCACATGGCTTCTTCTTTTTTACCAAAAATTAATTAATTTTGACCATAATTATATGGAGTATAAATACCCTCCACCCAACACTATATTTCTCACACCATATATATTCCTTTTAATTAATTTTATCTCCTAAACTTTTAGCCTCTCAATAGATTTTATCAATTAATTGCTTGATCAACAAACCCCCATGAACGAAGAATGGGTGAATTCTACAATTTTTCATTTTCGAAACCCAACCAAACGATTCTTGACACCGATGAGAATCTTATTACCAGTTATATCTGCTACTCCAACCCACTCGCCAATACCTTTGTCTTCGAGTAGCTCTCGGAGACACATCGAACATATACGCAGAAACATTGACACATCATAACCTAGCTTTGAACACATTAATCACGACACCCCAGTTCTACAAGTTTTAATATATGAATTTTTTTGTTCGTCCTATCAATATAATTTCAATTTAGCACTTTAATGAATTTTCTTTTTAGTCCATGTTTATTCTGTTTTATGAGTTTATAAAAGGTTAAAATCAATTTTGGATTAAAAAATAAAATTTCTGAATTAGCTATTGAATAGTCCAACCTAAGCTATTCTCACTTTGTCAGTTTTGAATAACCCAACTTTATTGCTCTCTCTCTCCTAATTTTTTTTTTTAACCCTCAAATAATTCAGCTCTTATGTGGTCGGGCCAACTTTAGGCTGGGAGTGATGATTGTCCCGTGCGATTAGTGTGTGATAGTTGTATCCGTAGTAATATACATCTTGACAGTGGTCATAAGTATATAGAAAATGACATGATTTTTTTTGTGACACATTAAATGTCATCATACTTTCATGAAGTATTAAATTTCGATAAATAATAACTCTTAATGTATAGTATCACCAAATTCTTGCATGAATTTGAAAACGTCCCGTTTGTACATCATATTATGTGAACACCAATATAGTTATGAACTGATGACAAATCAAAGTACACAACATTTCTTTTTTCTTTTTGACTTTTGAAGTTCTGAGAGAATTCTACATTACTCTACAAACAAACACCCTCTTCCTAAGGCTAAGGGCATCTTATTATGGACCAAAATGTCCTCCGATTATCATTTGAAGAAGATGGACCCAATTTGACCACTGGCCTAGAGTTTGGTTTGGATACTTCTTTCTCAAGAGGTTTAGCAAAAATTGTGCATTACCCAATAATAGTTATCATTATTAATTAAGATACAAATTAACCCCCTTATTTTAGTTATTATTTAATCGGGTTAGAACTCGAGCATCCCTATAAAACCCAAGTTTGAAAACAATGATTTGAAGAGAAGAATCATGATTCTACAGCTTTTTGTCAACTAATTTCTATGATTAGCATTGGATAAGTCAACATTAAAGCCTAATTCATTGCAATAAATCTCCAAACCCATCTCAACTAATAAAATCTTATTAAAAAATCGCGTACCCGGAGGTGGAGGGAATGGGAAAAAAAAATCTCAAGATAAAGTTGTTAGCCTAATCGTCCTCATTACGTTCATAGGCTTAACTAATTATCAAACCTAACGGAGAGGAGACCTTTATAATGCCAAAATATGATATCTATACAACTCTCCATGAAGAAAAATTAGCAATTGGTATGATCTTCCCTCCCCCACAAAGATTAGGGAACTTCTTGATTTTTCAAATAGATATAAAATTGTGATAGCCAAATCACGAATAAAAATCCAATAGAATCAAACTATATTGAAATAAAAATTAACTTATACACTAATTTGACGAATAATTTTATACACATAATAACAAGTAGAAGTCTTTTTTTTTTCCTTAAATTCAGTAAGTTGTATTGTACAAAAATATGTAGTTTTACATATACAAGTTTTGAATCATTTAGGAATAAATTGTGAAGAATTTAAAACAGGTAATTCTAACTAGTATACTTCGGACAAGATGTTGAAAACATCGCATAAAGATGAAAAGATCATAGGAGTGTTCTATTTGGCATGTGTTAGTGACAAACAAAACAGATCCATTGAGTTTGGTCACGTGGGTGTGGTCGTGACTAAACCTGAAAATTGGGTTCAGAATCAATACAAAGCTGACCCACATGCATGAACATGCTCCAATATTGATCACAGACTTGTTAAATGTTTCGAACCTCAAAATTCATACTCAAGTTTTTAGGACAAACAAATTGTCTAACTTTAGAAGATCAAATGTTTTTTTCTACCTCATTCGGATTATTATTATCGTTAACAATAATTATTAAGAATATATATTTAATACAAGAATTGATTGGTCTAGAGTAAACAGTTAAAATCCAATCTCTAGATTAAATTTCGAGTCTCGAAATAATATTATTATCGATTTTTATTTTTTTTCTAAAGTTACAAATCAAAAAAAAAAAAAACATTTAGCAAGTCTTTTGTGTTAATTTTCATCATTAATATAGCACTCATTGCAAAATTCTCCGACCACCTTTGGTAATGTCAAAACATACTCAAATTAGAGTGACAATTGCTCGGAGATCATATTATTACTAACCAAAACCTGTGACCGTTATATGAATACGTAACAACTAATAATTATTAGCGGCAATTAATAGGAGACCAATCATGTGTCCCATTAAAACAAGCTTGAACGAGATAAAGAGAAATATTAATTTCTTCAAGCATGTAAGAGTAATTAAATGCATCATCATGACCAAACCCCACTCCTACTCTTGCAAATGCTATCATGTGATGATTACAATGTTAATTGACTCTAATTCTTTAGGTGTTAGTGGTTTGACTATTTAGCTATTAATCTAATAATAAATACATAATCATGTGAATCGTTTAAAACTATACCATAACAAAATTGTAAAATTAGTATTTTCTAGAAGCCACTGAGTTATCCACACACACCAATAAAACCAATTTTTGGTATTATATTAAATTCAATTTACTTAAGAATTTAATTTGATAAATAAAAATGAATCGTAATATTATATTTTTTTTGAATGTAAATGTTATATATAATATATCAATTATGAAGATATACATATTGAATGTCTGATCGTATAATCATGATAATAACATTACATTTTCAGATTTTATGAGAGCAGCAATTCTTGCTGTTAGTATTGAATGAGCATAATTTACGTATAACTTCACAGCCATTCATATTGACAGTATCGAATAAACATAGCTCGCATATTGTTTCACAAACAGACCAGACCAGACGGTGTACCAAATACATATATATTATATATCAAACATGAAGATATACATATTAATAGATATAGTCATCGAACTACACAACACACATAGAATATAATAACAATTTTAGAAAATTCAAATTTTGATGACTAAGAAAGACGTAAATTCCTTTTACCCTCCACTGTACCTGATGGGTAATCTTAATATGTTCAGATAATGTACAAATTCTTCTTTTTTTTTAAATGTAAACCCTTACTAACAGTGATAAACATGGCTGGAAGATTAATTACATGCAATTTCAATTTTACCTAAGGAAAAGGTTAATAATAAGGATAAGAAAAGAGAGGAGTCAAGCAAGAAATAAATAAATTATATTAATTCACACGACAAGGAAAGATTTACAAGGTAGCCAAGAAAAGGAGCTTAATTTATTAGGCTGGTTCACACAAGAACACGTATGAAGAATTGATGATATTAATCGAGTCAGAAAAAGAAAGAGACACGTCCATTTCATTTTCGGCGGACAATTTAGAAGTCGGTGGTCACTTTTCTTAATTTTGTTTCCGATTTTAAATGCTCGGTTTTTGTCAATACGTTGAAAACCACAACACCTCTCATGCCCTGCCTTTCCTTTTCAGTCTCAATTCTCATTACATTATTTAACCCAATAATTAATCCACAAAGCAGATCCATATCCGTACTATAATTAAGTTCACGTAATTTTGTTGAATGAATAGGTCAAAACCAAGAACCGGTGTGATGAGAATTTTAACTAAAGTCAAGAAAGCAAAAGGGTTGTGTTGTGATGCTTTTGAATCGGATCAAAAGAATTCTTCTAACAAATATTATATCAACAACTTTAGAAAGAAGGAATCGACCGAACAAAGTAGACATGAACGTTTAAATATCTGAGTTATGAGAATATTCGATTCCTGTTTTTTTAGTACCGGAGTTTAAGTTTAGTTTTCTTTTTGGTAATTCTATGGCTTTTATTAATTGTACCCAAAAGTCTTATCATGTAGTTGATGCTTCTTCTCCTTTAAGGTGACCCCATGGGGATGCAGATTGGGGAGTTTAGTAGCCAGTACTTGAAGTGGTCCAATTCCAATTCCCACATTAAAATGTACATGAAATAATGAAAATGATGTCTCCAATTTTACACTAACAACCCAAAAATCCATTCATTTTCCCTCACAATGATGCTAAATCACCAACCCCACCATGTTCTTCTTCTTAGACTCTTCCTGTTTTTCGAAAACCCGTATACGATGATTATAAGATCTGAACGTGAACTGAAAATTACGAGTTCAAATCATGGTGGTTATTGTTAAGAAAGAGGGTAGGGACAAGAAGCAATCAAATAATTGAGATTGTTGGAGTAGGAGATGAATGTGCTGAGTGGGGATCGAAAATGGGCATAAGTAGCTGCCAATACCATATATGCACTAAGCATAGAAATAGAGGGTTTTGTGATGATCATAACATTAACCAATATTAAGGTTGTGGTGGGTGGGGTGTTGTGGTGATCGCAAGTGGATCATAATTTTCTTCTGAGTAGGATTTCCACCAAAAGTAAAATTATAAATTATTTTTTGTTTCAAAAAAAAAATATAAATTACTTATGAAAAATAGTAACATATATCTATAAGACGTGAGACTTTATCATATTCAAATATTATATAAACACACATGATTGCCCAGATAATCACAAGATTCACACCCCATTTCACAAGGAAACTCCAACAAACATGGGGATTTTCCATTATAAAAGATGACTGTTTTTGAAGATTGTTTATACAAAAGTGACTTTATTTTTTTTTTCTGATACAATTAGCGAGTGAATTTTTATAAGTTGTAAATAGTAACCTTACACCATCAATTAAAACTAACGAAAAATTAGTCACGCATATAACACATAATACCTTTAGTTTTCGAAAATACTAAAATTGCCCCCGAAAAGACGGTCCTTTTATACAACCGGTCTTAAAAAGATGGTTCTTTTTGTAATTTTGTGAAACTGATTGGAGATTGGGAATTTGAGGTTAAAGATAGCTTAGTCATTACACTTGTTTTTATCAACTTTATAATAACAGTGCACATGAAAAAAATTAGGGTCGTGAATTGTATCGAAAAAAGTTCACAATCCTTCTATACAAATGGTTTTCAAAAGACCAACTTTTTTTTTTTATAATTTACCTATATTTTTTTTATGTGAAATTGATGATCAAATTACAGGTTAAAGTTTCAAAACTTTATCAAATTTTAATATTTCTGCGTTTTATAAACTTCAAACTCGTACGTAATTACTTGTTAAACAATAATGAATTTTTAGGGTTGATGATCTGATTACGTGTCGGGTGTTTTTTTCTAGTGTCTTAGGAAAGTGAAACAAAACTATAAATCATGTTTTTCTCCACCAGAAAAAAGAAAAGGGATAAGGAAAATGATGTTTAGCATACCAGATTTGACCGGTGGTGTTCTTTTCTTGTATGCTTTCCTTTAATTGGTGCGTGCTTAAGCAATGGATTTGGATAAAGTTGTCAGGAACTTACCTGGTAATAATAATATTGCGCTTCTGATCTATCTATTCCTATGAACCCTCCTTTTATGCCACATTTGTAATTCAAGGTCTACATAGGCTGGTCGATTCCCACTATTTTTCCCTTTACTTGTCAAATTAGAACACCCAAAAACTCCGATTAATCATTCAATTTTCACTTGATATGGATAATTTTTAGTCACTAGAAGAACGACCTCGTAAAAGAGTTTTTGGTTGATTTTAGGAAAGGTTGAATTCATCAGAAACGAGCAAGGACAAGAACTTGATCCTTGTCGAGTTTGGGTATAAAAAAAACCTTATCATTTTGACCGTTTACAAGAAATCATCTTCAAAACGAATGATCTTGGTAGTCAAGCAATATCATATTGATTCCTTTCACATTCAGAAACGTTTTTTTGTTTATTAGAAGGAAAGCAATAAATTTCAATCTAATTTAGACTTCCACTTTCTCGAAAGTAAAAAGACTCACTGACCATCAAACCAACTCTAATAAATACACTTTCACAAACATTCATATGGTTAATGTAATATCATATATATATACTTACAGGCACAATTCACATGATAAAATAAAGTTAAGACACGAATCGTTTTATTACACGACACGAACTCGTTCCACTGTCATTTGTATTGGATTGGGTAAAAAAAGGAACACTTATTTGTGGGAGGAGAGATATGTGATGCGAAGGGAAAGAAAGAAGTGTTATAGTTGGGGGAAGCAGAAGGGTCAAGTCACTTTAGGGGTGTGGGGAGGAATAAAAAGAGAGGTAGACCCCAAAGAAAGCTTTAGTTACCAAAACTGGTGAAGCCAAAATTAGCACTGTCAAAGAGGTGCCTCTCTGCCATTCGCCTTCGGCTCCAAAAAAGCTTCCATTTGTGACTCGTGCTTCACAGTGCTATACTCATGTGCCCTTTGACATCACTCTGCCCACCCCTACGTGTCCATCGAGGGATGGACCCTTTCACTCCTAAGCTTTTGTGATCTGTGAACGAGTCCGTCCCTTCTTATCTCGGTCTTAGCCACTAATTGCCTTAGAACATTTATAGTAGAGTTAATGGGTTGCATAGGAAGAGATTGGAATTTTTATTATGGAACCTTTTTATTGGATTGTATTATTATTAAAAAATGTTTTTTTTTTATAGAAATATGTTTAATTTAATGTATTTAGATAATAAAATTATTATTATTAATAAAAACTTAACGATTACATAAGAAAAAAAACAATACCGATAAAAACATAAAACCCGAGACAATTTTTTTTTGGAAAATGTTTGTCTCGGTATCCCTACGTAAACTAAAAAAAAATACAAATAAACTACTGGTTGTAACAGTTGCACCACTTCTCGTTGTCCTTTG
>JAYMSW010004744.1:0-10698 GCA_036897725.1 Erodium texanum | reverse complement strand
ACTTGCCAACGACTACAACTATACTTTCCAGTGACTGTAACATAATTTTTAATGACTATAACTACACTTTCCAACATCTATAAAAATACTTTCCAATGGCTACAACTATACTTTCCAATGACCATAACTGAAAATATACTTTCCAATGATTGAAACAATACTTTGCAACGACTACAACTATACTTTCCAGTGATTGTAACATAATATTTAATGACTATAACTACACTTTCCAACATCTATAACAATACTTTCCAATGACTATAGCTATATTTTCCAAACCATGACTGAAATTATACTTTCCAATGAATAAAATTGTACTTTCCTATGACTACATCTATACTTTCCAATGACGGTAACTATAGTTATTAATGACTATAACTATACTTTCCATTATTGAAACTATCCTTTCCCGTTACTAATAGTGTAATAAATGCTAAACAAGTGTCCATCAACACACACAACATAAAAGAATTGACTCTGAAGTATGCATCACAACCATCAAGCCAAATACAAAGAAAAACTCATGAAAAAATTATTAAAAAATTATTCACAATTGACACCAAATTCATCCTTGCTCTCTCCAACTTCCTTCAAGATTTCACTGTCAATAATTTTTTTTTAAAAAAAAATACTTATTGAGACACAATCTCCCAAATATCCTGACCATAAGAAGAAGAAGAAAAGAGTGTCGATAAAATAAAGCAATAGTCGTAAATCATTACAAGTTCATGAGTCAAGAATGCTTATTCATGCTCGAGGGATACTTAATAATCACTGAACAATAAGCTTATTAGAAGAGTAAATCATTACAAGCAAATAGTTAGAACACAATTGTCTCTATAAAGGTTATTGGGCTACGAAGACGAGGTCTTTAGAAATTAAAGTAGAAAGGATGTTGGAAACGATAGACATATGACTTGGAAACTATAGCTATTAGTGTTGGAAACGGTAGCAAATAATATTAAAAACATACATCGGTCTTGGAGACTATCGTGGAAACAATAGACTGCATACAGAAACCCTATATAAAAACTCATAAACTATGGACAACAATCAAAATGATGTTGGAAACTACCGTCAATAATGATGGAAACTATGGATCATAATGTTGGAAACTGTGGACAACCATTTGAGGTAACATAAAATATGCAAAACAAATCATTTACTAGTTCCAATTATGCCATCCAGCTTCTAAGCTAGATAAGCGAAAACCTTTTGCCACTTCAGTAGGTTCGTCTACCTCGTTATGCCAACGAAAATTCATTTAAATTGGCACATGAAAAGACCACCAATTACCATAGAGTTTTGAATTCAATAGATGACAATGGCATAAACAAAAATGTTGTCCACATAATTTAAATAAATCATAAGGAATAAACCTAAAATGCTTGTCTTTCTTATTCATAATCGATTATAAGAAGTAAACAAATCAGTGAGAATATTAGTAGACCATGTGCATACTATCCAAACAAATCAGTAATACATAAGGCGTGTATAGATACCACAGATAACATTTATGCAAACCAGTTTTTGTTAATAAATACTTGAAAATGAAGGCACCAAGTACAATTTCAAGCTCTATTTTCCACTAACCAGAATTAAATGGACAATCAAACACATATATGACTAATCAGCCTAACATAAAGTCCAAACAGGTTATTTGCATTCAAAGTCATCCAAAGTCAAACACAAAAGGATTTGAAGTTAGATCATAAATGAATTAGTGGCAAAGTGTGTGGTTGTGAGTAAGTCTCCACATTCACAGAAAGTGGTTTTCTAGAGGAGCCATTTATGGTGTTCCATTCAAACTTTTGTATAAACATCTAGTTGGCGCCTATTAAGGAATCATAAATAGCAATTGGGGATACACTCATACTTTTATATAAGCAAACTGCAGAAAAGTGAAACATATAAAATATTTCTACTGCGAGAGTGATATTACCATTTTAGTTCTCCTTAACTCCACTTTCTGGTTATGTTTGAAATTTTTTCCTATATACACTATACTACCACATAAAATCTTTCACTAATTGCTCCAACCAAATCAATCAATCAACCGAGTCAAACTAAATTAAGGTCAATTCAGACCTTAAGCAAACCAATAAAGGTCCAACATGAATACAGTGAGCAAAGCAATCCATCAACCGAGTCAAACTAAATTAAGAACCGCACAAACATATAGAATGGTGTAGAAACACCTAGGTTCCAGATCGATCAATTCACAATGAAACTTGGAGATGGATCTTGATGGCAAGCTAAAAGGAGAAGACAATGAGGATGATGATGAAGAAGAAGAGTGCATGTTCAATTTCAAAGATGGTATGAACCCTTTGGATTTGATGGACAATGATGCTTCTGGAGTTCCATTTTATCAGCACCTGGAGCAGCTTGAATATGAAGCTCTGGCTGAGAAAAAGCGCAAAGCACTTGCCGAGAACCATGGGTACTCTACTTGCTTCTGTTGGTGTTTTTTGACATGTGGAAATTGATAGTTCCAAGTTTCATTCAATGTATTCATAATCATCTTCACTACTATTATTATCACCATCTTGATGGAGTATGATTGTTGAGCTTCTGCAACCAAGTATTTCCTTAAACATGTTTGAACTATATAATTGGTTGAAATACATCATCAAACTCAATTGTAATACAAACATGTAAACAAAGGTGGAAAGTTACAAATTTTATGAACACGATTTTTGCTTGGGTTTGGAAGAATATCCTGAGCCAAATGTTCATGTGATTGCAGTCAACTAAAGATTAGTCTGCATAGTGCATATATATATATGGCCACTTTTGGGTAAATAATCTGTATTTTTTGCTAGTGAAAATTTCATACTTGAATGGATAGATACTTCCTATGGTTTGCTATTTTTTTGTTGTTGTTGTTTAGTTATATTAGATAATGCCTGAAGATAATTTTATCGGAAGAGTCATCTTCGGGCATTAGAAATATGATTTATGGGCTTTCTGGAAGTAGTATTTTAAGTGTCTCCTACAGTAGTGAAGGATCAATGAAGAAGGCTTGTCTGGAAGATTTTTCCGGAGCTACAATGGAGGAAATAATGGAAGCAATGGATTTTGGTGTTCGAAGAAAATCAAGGAAGGTAATTAATGCAATGTTTGTACCAATCTCATTTAATCATCCTTTTATCCTAATATGAAAAGTAAGTCACTGGTGCTGTTAGCCCTTTCATTTCTGAAACTGTGGTCGTGATATGTTGTGAAGGTTTTTTATCGATGAAGAAAACGTCATGAATTAATTAAAACCTTAATTAGGCCTTGGGGAGGCATGTTGCCTGATTATCTCTATTTTTATTCCTTATGGGCCTCATATTAACCTTAATTAAATAATTAGTCACTAGAAGATGTTATCCCTGTAGAAGGACCATTTTTCTGCTCAGGAAAGTAGATCTATCTTGATTGAACACACTGGGTTTGGCAGTAGTGGTACCTAGCTTTTTAAGATGGTTTATTTTGCCTTTGCTCACATCCATATCTTTATGGGTGAACACTTGTCCATGTGTGTCATTCATTTGAATCCCATCTGATCTATAGTCTTCATCTTATGTATGTTTTATCTGCAGTATAAGAAAAAGGGTAGGCGGAAGGGATCTAAAAATAAACTTAGTCCTGAGATTACACGGATGCTTGGCGATGCCACTCTTCATTATGCACATGGAGATCATCAAGAGGTAAGGTGTTTGTCTTATCATTGTTTTCAGCTGCCTTGACATGACTCTCTTGGTTGAGCAAGTATGATTTCCTCTTATTGCTGCAAGTTCTGTGAATTCTATAGAGACTGAGAGACTTGGTCTTTAAACTATCTTGTTTAGTATAGAAACTATATCTTTATGTTTGAAGGGAGTAACTGGTTTGACAAGTTGTTGGTAGAGATGTGTACTTCTGTGTGTGGGGTATATTGATGGTTCTATTATAGGGGATTCCCTTAGACACTATGAGAGATCGTTGAATTGCATGGAGATATATTCTTCCGGAGTTTTGGTTTACATGTGTTGAATAGAGTTAACATCTTAGTCTGTTGTAATATATATTTCCTTGTACTCATTAATGATCTTCATATTTGTATGATTCTTTCAGCCGTCTGCTAAGCTTTTTTAAAGGTTTAAATTGCTAGCATAGACTTGCATTTACAGTTCTGTTGATTGACCCTTGTCTTCTCTCTCTTTCAATCATGAGCATACCCTTCTATCCAAATCGGTTTTTTTTCTATTGCATAATTGAAGCAATAAACGAATAGGGTTTAAGAATGTGGCATAGCTGTCCCATACATTGAATTTACTTTGTAAATACGTTCATTTTACTTTATAGTATTTTGTCGTTCTAATCTTCTTGGATGTTTTGTTGTAGGCCATACTTTTGTTGCATAAAGTTATTATGCGAGCACCAGAATTGCCAGAAACATATCACACACTTGGACTTGTCCACAGTGCACTCGGTGATGATAAAAAAGCCATGGATTTTTACATGTTGGCTGCACAATTAACCCCCAAAGATCCATCTCAATGGAAAGTGCTTTTTACCTGGTCCATGTAAGTTTCTTATAGTCTGATGCTATCATTTGTTACTGATAAGATGATGCCATAGAAGCATGTAGTGACTTTTTTCTCTTACACATAATTAATGGTTAGTTTTAGAAGTTAATTGATAGTCTGATATAGATGAGATAAATGCACTGATTAGTTTAATTTATTCAACAGCACGATGCTTTCCGAAATAATTGTGCAAGGGAGTAATAATTGGGGCAAGTTGGTTTGAATAAGAAACCCAGATAGGATGCTTCTAAGTTCTAGAAGTCTGAGTAAGGGTGTCTCTTGACAATTGCCTTCTTCCTTGTTTAAGTACTAGAATCCATCTCTCTAAAAAAAGTACTAGAATCCAGGGATTAATACAATTCGTTCATGTATGCTTTAATTAGTATAATGAAAGTTTTTCCTATATACACTCTACTACCACATAAAATCTTTCACTAATTGCTCCAACCAAATCAATCAATCAACCGACTGTATGCCCATCATGAAAGAAGAATCGTCCGACTGTATGTGACAAAAAAAATGTAGCAAGAGCATGTTGTTGGCTTTCCTCAACCACCGAAATCAGAATAAAGCATTGCAGAACATGAATTGATTTACTGTATTGGACTAAGACACCATATATGGTCGGTAGAATACACAAACACATGACCTGCTCTGGCTCTTGTTTCTTGTTTGCACATTTTTGACATGGTTCTGTTACTCGAAGCATAAACTCAAGAGCTTTATTTCCAAAAGAACCCAAATGTGAACGAAGGTTCACGACCTCAATATCCCATTTCTTTTGAACACTGCCCATAAAATCTTGAGCTTCACTAAACAATCTATCCTTACTCCAGACACTGACCATATAGGCATAATACTCCAACTTCACATCTACCAGCCTCATATCCCGAGTTGAACATGTCCATCCCAATGACAATGTTTCTTTAGTTGAGAACTCAGTCCATACTCCCTCCCTTGGAAGCATCATGCTAGAGTACTTCAGAGAGATATGGTCATACACCTGCCACACTTCATAATCTGAGCCCCAAATTTGTATCAAGATATGAAATTTCCAACATTCCCACATGGACATGTTAACCAAATCAAGATGCTCACAATTTGAACCATAATCACCTTTTGTTCCACCGCAAAGATTCATAATCCCACCAGCCACTGCTTTTTCATGAGAAATAAAGGACCTCATACACCTGTCAATGTCAAAAGCCATATGACAAGGCTTCCAAGTCTCATAGAATTTGCCATGTTGGAAAATCTCCAACTTTATGGCCCACCATTTTTGAACCAGGATTGTGAAGTACCATTGAATCAAAAATAGACACCCCAAGATCATTGCCTCTAGCTACCAATTCACACGCAGAAACCGAGGATGCAATAGAGATAAAGAAACCAGAATACCATTTCAAATTCAGTTTCCAGCCAATATGAGCCTTCCTGCACCAGAACTCTAACCCCTCAAGCATTCTTGCAACTGCATATTCCTTGTTTATCCCAACCCCATGTCGGATTAGAGCTTCATGAGCTTGCTTATCAGATTCAAGCTCGATCTTTCTACCATTCATACATGTAAGAATATCCTCCCTTGTGATAATAGAATCCAAATCAATATTAATTCTAGCCTCTAGATCGAGAGCCATAACTTCTGTCACCTTGGATGTAGTGGCAATGAACAGCTTTTCCAGAAAAATCACATCGCCTCGAAAGATATGAATTACGACATATGGATCTGGCCAAGCAAAAATTCCAGCGAAGAAACTTGATAGGCGTGTCAGCTCTGAAGTTATAACGTAAATAATTCTTCCACCACCAGTAAGGTTATCATACTCAACCCCTCCAATTACTAATGAGAATACCATACTTGTGCTCGGATAAAACACTACCAGAATAGAAGTCTTGTCATCATTGTACATCTCGAACAAATTTACTTTCACCAACAAACTTGTAAAATCCAACCTAAGATAGTGGGGAACAACATTCTTTGTAAATGTAATGACACCCTCAAGATCAAAACCCACAGCTTCCCAACAAACATCAACAATAACATAATAAGTGATTGATATGGTCACAAAGCTAAAATAATGCATTGAGTCAAACACTCCAATATCCCCTTTTTCTCTACTGTAAAAACCATCAATACTATAATATGTTACTAACTTAGCCATTTCCTCCATGTTCAAAAATTTGTTCCCAATTGCTCTAGTTGGCAAAGTTTGAAACCAAGCAAGCATTCCCATCCAAGGCACCAATTCAATTTCTGGTAATACATAAGACACCTTTTTTTCCTCAACAAAAAATTGCCGTTGGGAACGCAGAGCACACAAGTTAACCACACCATAATTAGATTCCAGTCTATAGTGAACAACAAGTCGGTGGAACTGCCACACCTCACTGCCCACCAAGCTAGAACCCAAATTAACGTTAACCCCAAAAATGTTTTCAGACCCAAACATCTCAATACCAATACCAGTAGGCAATTGATGCATTTCATCAAATCGTGTAGCTAAAGATGGTCCTTGTAGCCCAGTTGGAAACACACATACCTTGGGTTGGGAAGGTTTAGAGAGGTAGTGAGCTAAATCTGGCATGTAAGCAACAGAAACGTCATCCTGATGTTGAACAATTCCATCTTCAGAACTCAACATAGCTTCCATCACTTTGTCTCTGTCTTCTATGTTTTTAGCCATATAAAATTGATGGAACCTAATTTTACTGTCAATGGAATCAGTAGCAATGAACTTTGGTGGCTTCTTCTTGAGAAAGTCTTTCTTTTCCAGTACTCCTAGAACCAGGTCGGGAGAGGCCTCTGATTCTTGATCCAAATGTGCAGTAGTAATAAGAGATGGAGGTGTCATAAAATCTGGGGATTGGGGTTGAGATCTTGTAGAAGAGTGAGGAACACGAATAGACGATGCCAAACTCTGTAGAACGGTAGACATTTCTTATAGTGTTGATTGTATGGCGGCAGCGAGATGCTTAATTTCATAGATATCTTGTTGAGTTAGTTCCATGGTGCCCGAATTGAAGGCTCTGATACCAATGATATAGTCTAATTGAGATAAATTGATTAAAGAAGGGAATGGGTAGAAATTAGGGTTAGAAGTGAGAAGAAACTGGGGGAGAAGAAGAACAGAGAGAGAGGAGAGAGAAATGACAAACCAAATATGAGGTCATGTCTGCATCTCTATTCCATCGATGTCCCTTTTGTAGAGAATATGACAAAATGGAGAGGATATACAATACAGGGTAAAGTGGGCCTGGGCTAAGACCTAATAGCAAACCCACTAGAAAATAAGAACTGGGCTGGGCCACTAACAAGCCCAACTAAATAAATAAAACAAAGGAAAATTACATAAACTTACACTCTTTTACCCCCTCTTTTACAAATACTTTCCCTCTTTTATCAAAATAACCGCAAACTTGCCCTCTCCTTCTTAAAAAGTGCAACATCCATATTTTGTTTCACATCAGTTACTTCATAATGTAAAATTATATTTTTGCCCTTGGTTTAATGAATAAAAATGACCATATTAACCCTATTATCATTTGGCAAGTTTGGGATGATAAGTCGCGAAAGAGACAGAGCCGAGAGACCTAGCTGCTCCAAACCCTACCCCTCTCGTCTCCGGCGAAACTTTGAGAGATTCCGGCGACGCTCTCTGTTCCAGCGACCTGAATCGAAGAAGGAAGAGACATAGGCTCTCGTATCAGGCGCTTGAAACCCTCACCCTCCCTGTCTTCGGCGCGAAACCGTGAGTGATTCCGGCGACACTCCTGCGACGTCAAGTTCATCATTTACCTTCTACAGACGTAAGTTCTACTTCATATTTGTCTTCACACACTTGTAAGCATTTTTTAGAAAATGTGTCAGTAAAAACTGTTTTCGTGTAGCTTGGAGAGAGACTCGTTGCCACTTTTCACTGTGCTGAGATCAAGTTTCAAGCCTCTTTCAGACAGGGAGCCTTCACTTTTCCTCTCCTTCTTCCTCTTCCCTTCTCTCACCTTCCTTAATCTTTAGGATTCGTGACCGTCTCCCTTTTCCATGTCTCTTCTTCGTCTGTCTTTTGCTCTCTGCGTTTGTTATTGTTTATGGGTTTTGCTCTAAACCCACCATCTCAAAGATCATAGCTTGCGATTCCGGCGGCCCGGCGACCAATTTTCGGTTGGGATGCGAGTCATCGCCGTTGACGGCGACCAGGGGACCAGTTGCCGATTGTGATGAAGACAGACCCGCGTAAGGTATAATCCCCTCCAACTCAACCCCTTTTATTGTTGTTTGTGTAGATCTAACAATTATATCAATTTTCTAGATCTAGTTTATTTCATGCATGATTTAGTTTTAATTTGTTAATATGTCTTTTATATCTGATTTATATTTAAGATTAACTGATTGGGGAACTAAGAGAGGATTTGTTAATATTTGTTTTAGTTTCAATGTGTCTGTTAGATCTTATAGATGATTTTATTTGTCTACCACATGGGAATCGAGGATTTGTTACTATTTGTTAAAATCCGATCAGAAGTAGATCTGGAAAATTGAATTGTTTTTACAAGTACTCTGATAGATGTCAGACTATCCGAGGTATAATCCATTCAACATGATTAAACTAAAACAAATTTTAACAAATCCTCAAATAAAGAGAGGACTTCTTTATCAAGTTAATCAGATCTAGAAAATTGATATTCTTTCTTTATTCGAGGTTTGTTTTAGTTTTAATTTGTTAACTAAGAGAGGATTTTATTATACCCGTTATAGATTTTGTTTAGATCTGATAAGGGTGATTCATATATGATATGTTTTTTTTTGCATATCTTTGTTTTATTACTTTTTTGTGTATTTTATTGAATTGTTTTTTGTTTTTTTACAGCTAATCTATATGTGTAGATCAATATTTGATTTTATCTTATATGATGTTGTGGGATTTTAAAAATAGATAGATCTGAACTCGTATATTTTGTTTGTGCAGAATGTACAGAAGATTGAAGAACAAATGATATATTGTATTTGTTAATGAAAAAATCATAATTATGTGCATGTTTGTTTTTGAATTTGAGCATAGCTCAAAATTGTATACTTGTTAAGATAATCACCTAAAACTAAAGTCATCACCTAAAACTAAAGAACTAATGTCAAGTAGAAATCGTCAGTAAGAAACTTTTCAAAAGTGCAAATTTGAACTGAAAACATGTTGAATTGGATTCTCAAACGTATTAGCCTAAAGCATAAAAGCCAAGCATTCCGGGTAGGGGCGGTTATTAACTGGTAATCATACCGTAACCGGAAGGGGAATTACCCGGGAATATATCGGGAAAAGGGTAGGGAACGGTTAGTGAAAATCCACTAACCGCCTCAAACGGTTAGGGTAGAGATTTTAGGGTTGGGGGTGGGTAACTGCCCCTTGGACACCCTAAATGACCATATTTCTGAACTTTAACCCGATCCAACCCGATCCAACGTGTCAAAGTGCAGCATCAGAGCTGTTATATTTACTTCAAATCCAACAACTCAGAATGAAACCCTAACAGCAATAGTGCACTCAATGCCTCTCTTTAAAGCCTTAGAGCTTGCTCTCCTCTCACCCTCTTTGATCTCTCTAAGCTCTCTTGCCGGCGGCAAGAGAGAACATAACATTTCGTTTCAGGTTCGGATCCATATCTATCTTATCCTTTCATTGATTTCTGATTCCAGCATCTTCATGTTCTTGTTTGATTATATTTTTGTATCTACATGTCTAATCCTATTTGCATCAAACCGAAGTTTTGTTTCTCAATTTTACGTGGTTGTATGTTATCTTTCTGTCAAAGTGAACATGTGGATTTGAATTTATTATGACGCATGCATGCTGATTTGTTCATTTTTAAAAGTTTTGTAGCTAAAGATTACGGTTCTGATTTATCTTTTTCACGTGATATGCTTTGCGCATAATACTTCTGATCTTCAAATTTTGGATTCTGGGTGTTTTAATTGCATCGCGATAATATTTTTAGGATAAGTAGATTGGCACGAGCATATTTAGCTTGATTTGTTTGTTTTCTGTTCATGCATGCTTGTTTTTAATATCTTGTTGTTTGTTTTCTAAAATATGAATCTGACTTGATGTTGGTGCTTTTTAGTTAACAATATGGACGCTATTAGATTTTCTTT